>MU780716.1:114704-170189 GCA_026770625.1 Nicotiana glauca
GGGGGGTTTGCCACGTTTCTATTGGGGGTGTGATTTTGTTAATTTTTATCCACTTATTAGTTAATTGGGTAATGTTTCGTTACCCAGTAGTTAACCAATTATACGCATAATTTAAAATTTGCCTCAAATTACTTAAAATTCTATTTATTTTTAATATACTATATATATACTTTATACATTATACTACCGTGGTCATGTGGTACCTTCATGGTACTAGTTCATAATCATTGGGTATTATCGCTCGACCCATATTTTTTTCCAAATTTACCACTTTCAACGAAACTCGTTTTCTTTAGTTCATGTACCATTTGTCCTTCAGGACACTTATTTATCGCTTGTTAAAAATAACGTAAATACGTTAACGTCAAGATGATCTCATTCTCGAGTTCACGTCGGTTAACCGAAGACGAAACTTTTAATGTACGAAAGCACGAGATGTAACAGGTATAACATTTTATTTCTAGCGGAGGGAAGACAATCAGTCTATGAATACTCATGCCTTGGTAGATGGAATAACAAGACTTGGTATTTCGGGCATGGTGGAATTCTCAATTGTCATGTAGTGTCGTCGTTTCTATTGAATGCATTAAGGTTTGCTAGTGTTATGATTTTTCATACTTGCCTTTAGGGCAGGATGTTGTGAAATAGTGCCTAAGAAGCGGTTGCTAGATATGACAGGTATATGTTTGCTTTAGAATCGAATCAGCATTTCTAATGTTGTTGGCTCGCAAAAGATGATCTTCAAGGAGGCTTGGAGTTTGTAGTAATTCATAAGATCGGGTTCTACAGTGATGGATTTTGCTTTGAGGCAGTATTTGGGCAGCGAAAGATGAGGAAGAATATGGCGAAAGATGTCCCACGATGATTGAATTACTAGTAAGTCAAGTATGGAAAGTAGAGGTCGATAAGTTGATTAAACGAGATGGTTTAACCAAAGAGGGAGAGTGGCAGAGTAGCGTGGGAGTTTTGTGTCAGAATAGCCACAAGCCTTGGGGGAAGTTTACGATAAATTGGAAATCGTAATGGACAGAGGCCCTGTTTGGCCATAAGTTTTGCCAAAATAAATTTGAGATTTATTTTCAAAACTCATATTTGGCCATAAATTTTGCTCATATTTTGGCCAAATCCCAAATCAAAAATTTCAAATTCTAAAATTAGCTATTGAGCTGAATTTGGGTAAAAATTCCAAAACTTGGGAATTATATACATATTTTTTCAAAATAAAGTTGGAAAATATGTTTTGAAAACGTATGTCCAAACACATTTTCATCTTCAAACCAAACTTCACCCAAATCAGATTTTTCAAAATAAATTTGGGATCTATGGCCAAACGCTAGCTAGGTCTACAGACTTAATTTGGAATGTTGGCTACTATACTGGGGGGAGATTAGATGCGACATAAAAGAGTTTGCTTGATATGAAGAGGAGTGTAACAGGACTCCAGGTTGGAATGTATTGTTCCAATTTTAGTGAATTTATTGGGGAGTGAACGGACTTGTACAGCTGGTGAAGGAGCGCAGTCTTAGGATGGTTTATTGATTTTGTAGAGCAACATCATTGGACGATGTCAGCATGGAATTTCCACAGATGGGTTATCTCTTGTGAGCAGGTTAGCGGTTGTGTGGTATTGATGAAGCATCAACGAAGAATTCTGCTGGCTATCTGGTAAAAAGTCGAACATCTAAATATGGCTAGTGATTCAGAGCATGATGAAATGGTTAACAGGAAGATTTCGAGGAATTTGGTAGTTCGATTGTGTGAGATCATATCAATGAGGAAGAAGGAACCTAGGTAGGTTAGAGGTTATGTAATTTTAGTTTCAAGCTAAGTAGGAGAGCCTAACTGTCTACGGTTGGATTGAATGGTTGTCTACTTTTAAGGTTTCTGGTTATCGGCATATTGGTGGTTATTACGACTAAGGAAATAAAACATCAATGGTAATTTAAGCAAAAAATTTGGGGAATGTGCGCTATATTTGGCCTTATCGATTCGTGTTCAGGCTTTGGGAAGACTCAATGTATATGATTCGTATAGATATGATGTACAAGGAAAGTGATTCAGCCAGGTGCTTCATTGAGAGGGTGTTCATATGCTAGTAGAGCCTTAGAGTTGATTATATTCGGGAACAAGTCAGAGTGGGTGACTCTCAACAACGGTCCTAGTGGATTCAAAATTAAAGTGAGGTTCTTAAGGATTTCAAGCCCGTAGTATGGTGAAGTATCGAGCTTTTGCAGCGAATGATGAAAGCGGCTTGGAGTGTTCTATGTCATCTTTGGCCTGTAGTGTAGCATTGTAGGAATGGGAGAAAATCACTTCTGATTCATAGAAGACCTATCAGAATGGGTGTGAAGGTTCACACAAGGAGGGCATGAGATGGTTCGCAGGTTTTGAGACAACATTGTGTCGTGAAATAAGGTCACTCAAGATAAGTGCGGATTGAGTTTGTTATATTTGAATGAATCTATCATTACTCCTAAGGCAAGTCCAGAGTAAATTAGAAGAAGTTGGATCATTTAGCAATGGTTGAATTGGCATGATATGGCAATGATCAGTTCCTTCAGCATGTTAAGTTATACATGTGACTTGTTGATGTACGTGTGAGGCTTGAGACTGCCTAAATTTGACTTATGGGGAGGTATTCGATCACAATGGCCTTATGTGTAGATGGACTCGGAAGCGTTGTTGTGGTTTAGACCACTACTTGAGGATTTGTATTTTCTACGGTTATGGGGATTCGGTCGTGTGTTGCTATGGTTTTCAGGAAATGAGTTATGTGAAAGGTTTCTAGGTGGTGATATGATTATTCTATTAGTGGCTCAGGAGTTAGGATGGAATTATTGTACTCTCGTGTAGTGGCATGTTAGGTGCAGTGACTAGCACATGAATTGGCTGAGGATCAAGGTTGCGGTTCGGTGTTGACAAAAATGTCACAAGCTTTAATGAGCAGGAAAGAATTTATATGTTTAGAGTAGGCTGGATTCTCTTTAGCATCACCTCAGATAAGTGTCATGTGTAAGAGGCTTTATCTACTGATTTGCATATCCTTGGTTTTCTTCACAACATTGTATGGCCGGTGGTGTGGATGTGCAGACCGTTTTACTGGTGCGGAATGTCGTGGGAGCGTATTCCAGGGGATGATTGTATAAGTCTGACATATATTTACTTAATTGATTGAAGATTGAAACTAAATATGGAGATTTAGGTACAATCGCCAATGTGAGAGTTTAGGCCTGGAAGGCGCTTTATCCATTTAGTTGTGGATTGTGGAAGCTTGTTTCGAATTTGACGGTTGTTCTTGAGTGTCATGGGAAAAAGACTATTATGGATCCTTGAACGGTTATTGGCCCGTTATGGTACGATCAGAATTGACTTGAGTTCTGTGGATGGATCTAAATGTGAGTGTGTGCTCTATATCGGGTCGGATGTGTTCATTTCAGGATATTGTTGATTACGGAGGAGTCTTTGGGTTTTAGATGTTATTTCTGTTGTCATCTATTCCATGTAATCTATATAATGTCCGATGGGTTATGAGGAGGTTTGATTATTCGCACATGCATTGTGATCACTTGTAGCTTGTAGTGTTATACGCCGCAACATTGAGATATTAAGCATGACCCCTTATACGTATTTTGTGTGTCCGGTTTCTTGCCTTCGAGAAATGCTCATAGTATTTAAGGGCCATTTTATTCATCACGCTGGCTGGATAGTCCTTTCTAGGGTTTGTTCTTCCTTAGGTATAACATTCGAGCTTATAGCTTGTTAGTGCATTGTGGCATTGTCGCGCCCTATTTTCCCTTCGCAGGGAAGTCTGGGTTTTGACATTCATGGGGGAACAACTCATTTTCTTTTGGGAATTAGGTATTTGAAGTGTCGCCACCTAACGGATGAAGGTGCTTTAGGGCACCTAACGGATGAAGGTGCGTAAGGGCTCGAAATAACCTAAAGGGGAAGGTGTTAGGCACCCCTCGCGGTCTACAACGGTGGGTCCAGGCCGAACTTAATTATGTGAATTATTCATTTAACAAATAGGCAGTCTAAGCACACATATGTACAAGAAATATGGACTTTTGACAGATAAGCAGTCTAAGCACACATATGTAAAAGGCATAAGGGAGGTCCTAAGTTGTTTATCCTATAGGATCATATCCATGCAATGCCTGGTAATCACTCATCGACGAGAGAGGCTACACGTTGCATTAGTGCATAGGTCATCATAATCCTTTTACTACACATTATCCCATGCCTTAGTGGTTATATAAGCGAGTTTTGATTAAAGAACTCTAAGCTTGTTGTTACCCGTCCCTTCCTTATGGTCCCGGAGGAGTTTAGGACCTCTAGACTTAGGCAGTTCTAGACAATCCTATGGTGTTTAAAGGGCAAAAGTCTAGAACAAATAACATATAGGACTATCAATTAAGGAAGCAGATAAAAGGCTCATATTTACCTCCAAATGTACATAGGCAAATTAGCAGCACGTCTCAAACAACTGATTTTAAAGAAATGCAAAAAGCCTAGGAACATGATATCTAGATGAATATTACAGAACAGAACATGCAGCGTTTGTTTTAAGGGAAGTAGCAGAATCCTAAAAAGTTTGCCTACTAGTTTTATAGCTTGTTAAGATTGGAAAGTTTCACAGATAAACATAACCCGATTTCACAGTTATCTAACGACCTAAGGCTCACCTAGGCGTTTATATGCAGTCATAATCTGGGAACAACTTAATTAATTTGAAGTTCTTTTATCATATAGGCATGCTGATCTAAGTGATGAAGGTTATAACAAGTGATATTATACATATTGATATTGGAACTTGATACCAATGAGTGAAACTGTTTTAGTCTATTTATTTGAGAGACATGAGGCGAATGCACGTATAGTCCTAAAACATGATCTCTAATGCATATGGAGAGTGTTATTTATTGAGTAGTTTTAATGACCTAGTGGCAAGATTTCTAAGTGATCATGAATTAGACAGAATCAGAAATAGAGTAGAGATCTACCACATGCTTTTAGTATGTAAAGTAGTAAACGTGAATACCCTAAAACAGGGTGTCTAATGCACAACTTTAGCATGGTTTAAATGCAAATAAACATACCAATCCTAAAACATGATTTCTAGTGCATCACACAAGCCTAGAACATAATTTCTACAGCAAATTTGCATAATGTAAATCCTAAAGTGCATGATTTCCACCCACCTTTACCCCACAGTATCATATAGATACACTCCATTTTTCATTATTTAGCCTAATATATGTTTACATCAGATTATTACAGACTATGATTGCATAAATTACATAAATGAGATATAATCTGTACTATAGAGAGCCTAAAGTAGCCCCAAAATAAACATGGGAATACCAATCCTTCAATGTAGTCTCAAATGCCCAAAAATCTCATATCCAATTTGTGTCAGGTGTGTCAGAGTTCCATAAGGACCTCAAGGATCCCAAGCAGTTTTCACACCAAGAATTTTCTCAAAATAGGGGCTGATTATGTGTAGTGTAGAAGGGCCAGCCCCAGTGTGCCAGAGTTTAGAGGAATCTCATGAGATTCCTCGGCAGCACACACACTGGAGGGGCAGAACCTATTGACCTAAGATTAAAGTGAGAGTTCTTGACATAGTTTTGAAAGATTTAGTGGAAAACAATGTAGTGATAACTTTAGGAGTAAAAGATTTGAGATATAAATTAGTTGAAAAGAAAGCTAAGCGTGAAAACCATTTAAGAGAATAGTAAGAACATATTTTCTGAAATCATTTCTGAAGAGAGCGAGCACATAGTCAATTAGTCATAGGGTGCACAAACATCCAACAAACACAATGGCACACAGGGATGACATGGAGTTGGGAACATATAGGAGTCACAATTTTTTTACGGGGGGGGGGGGGGGGGGGGTACATGAACATGGTATAGAGGAAACATACAGACAACAACTACATAAAACACTTAGGGTCTTAGAGACTTAGCAGGTTAGTCATGAACATTAAACAGTTAAAACATATATTACAGATGTAATGTAGAAAGTAGGACATGTCTTTAACAGGATTAAGTATACAGGCAGGGTCAATCACATACATCAAATAACAAACATGATCACAGAGTTAAGGGATTAAATAGGTATTCACAAACAGGCTGGTTAAGTATCAGATATCTAGGTGAAGTGTAGACATGCTAATCATACATTGAACAAGACAAAACTTAAACATGCTAAGCAAAGAAGTAAACATGAAAACAGGTTGAATTTATGGTCAATGAAATAGTGCAGTAATGAAACACATAGAGTTTAGGTTTTAAAATCTAATTAGAGACATACCAGTTAAGGAAGGGAGCACATAATGTAAATCGAGTGTAGTTCAATATCTAGCCTTGGCTTACAGCCGGCTAGATCGGTGATTATCAAAAGTAGCAGAGAAAGAAAGGAGAGTTTTGAGTGTGAGTGTGTGTTCTTGAACTTGTGTTCATGTCTTGAAGGAAAAGAATGAAAGTACTTATATAGCACTTAAGTGGTGAATCAAAATAAGTTAAAAAGATCACATTTCAATCAGTTAGGAGAAATTAATCAGTCACATAGTCAATTCCCATAGAGGATTCCAAAATAGACCCCTTAATTGGGGGGGGAGAGGGGGGGTAATCAATTAGCGGTCAGAACTGGGACTCAAATAAGGTAATAAATCAACACCATACCGTATAAGGAGTCCATCAAATCTCCAAAACTACTAATAACTATAAGGAAAATATAGTTAGTCCAAATAGGGATACAAGTGAAAATTCTGGAAAATACTAATTTTAACATAAAGAATTATTCAAATTCCCTAAATAGAAATCAATTAAGCAAAAGAAAATCCCAAAGAATGCAGGATTTAATAGGGTGATCATTTGAATCCCAAAATATAATTAGTGAGTTTAATTTATTTATAGAATATAATTAGTGAGTTTAATTGATTTATAGAAACTAACATAATAGAAGAAATCAGTGTAACTATTAGAAACATCTGGGGTTCGAGCACACCTACAAAGATTAACCAAATGCGTAAATAGATGAACATTTTAACATTGAAAGTAGAAAAACCTCTTGAAGAGAAGTCTGGGAAGAACCTTAATTAGAAAACACTTAAAGTTGATTGACGGTATAGAGGTCAAAGAACCCTTAAATAAAACAACCATAGAAACTTGAAAGCACTTCAAACATACAGGGATTCGAACAACAGAAGTCAGAGAAGTCAAAAACTTAAAGTAGCGTAGTGCTAAAAATCAGTTAGTAGTAGAGAAGTAAACGATCCTTAAAGAACAACTGTGGGAATTTTAAAACACTTCAGATGCAGAGATTCGACCAACAAATAATAAGAAGACCAAACCCTAATATGACAAAGTGCTCGAAAATCGATTAATCAATAAAGAAATAAGGGAACCTTAAGGAAATTCAGTGACAAACTCAGAATTGCTCCAGATCTATAGAGATCTGAACCGATTCAAGTCCAAAAATTAGGTTTTTTTAAGAAAAGATAAAGGGCAAAGAGAATCTGACCTTCTGAGTTAGAGACTTGAGCCGTAAAATTGATAGAGAGCACTCACAGACCATAGACAGACTCTTGGAGAGTTTTGAACGAGGTCTTGACTAGATCTCTTCGAGGTCCTTTCACGAAATCACAAAATTGAGCTACGAGGGGAAGTAGGTGATAATTAGAGGTCTCATACAGCCATGGAAATTCATAGATCGAATAGGAATCAAACAGATTAGGGTAGGTTTTGGGTGGATGCGGATATGGTTAAGGTTGGAACTTAGAGAGAAATAGAGTATTAGGGATTCTAAGGCAGCTATTTGGTGAGAATGGTTAGGGTTTAAGGGGTCGTTTGATTAAAAAAGTTAAGTTTTAATGTGGATGGTTAATCTAAAGGATCAACGGCCATGATTTGATGGGGGTCTGGGTCAGGTAGGTGCAGATTGGGCTTAGGGTGAATTGGGCTGATATTACTAAGGGGTTTGGACTGGTATTAAAAGGTTAGGTCCGTAAATTAGAGAAATTAAAAAAAGTCTATTTGTTAAATACCAAGTTAATTGATAAAAAGTATTTTATAAAATAATTATCAATAAGAAAAAAAAGTAAGTTTCATTCATAGAAGTGTTTTACAATAATTATTTAATATTTTAAAAATATAATGGATAATTTCTGGTAAAATAAAGCAGTAATGTATACATGGGCTATAATTGTAAAATTATTGTAATTGTAACCAAAAGGTATAAATCTGGCTATTTGTGAAATAATGTGAACTTAATACAACTATAAATAGCAATATTATGTCATGAAATGCTATAAAGCCATTTGTGATGCAAACTGTAATTATTTATGTAAATAAAACACTAGGATAAAATTAATTTAAATATAAAGAAATTATGGAAAAATATCAGTTGATGCTAATGCATAGTTTTGAAAGTATATATATACTTCAAAATATCATAGAGAAATATTGGGTGTCAATAGCTGCCCCTATTTACCGGGAAAGGATGAAAGAGTTTTCGGGTAAAGAAATAATGGCCAATTTTGATTGACTAGGATGTTCTAAAATAATAAAGGTCGAACCCTGTTCTCTGAGCTACCTACATATCCCATGTTTTAATAAGAATCAGGCCATGTGTAGTTCCGGATCCACCGGTGAACGAAGCCGATGGAGTTGTTGTAGGAATGGTAGTTAATTTTGGAAGAAGGTCTTTTATGAAGGGTAATGTCGGGTGGATGTATGATTATGGGTCTAAATGTTATCGGATGTATTATAGGATAGATAACGGGGCATCACGAGGTAGGATGGGTAGCTGATGAGAATCAGTCATGAATCGCGAAGTGAAAATGGTATGACTGGAAACCGGAGCAAATGGTTGCTCCTGCTTGAAAACGGTTACCTCCGAGATCACCTGCAAACTCAAAATGCAATGCATGCAAGTACGTAGATTACTGTAAAAATTAAACGTGATGCAAATTTCGTTTGGACCATGAAATATCGCCTTTGGACGGTGTGGATGACGTCCTTAGACTATGATGTCCCGGGCCATGAATTGTAAGATAGAAGATTAGCAGGCTATGAAATGATGTTCTCGGATCATGAGGATGGTGCCTCCGAACCATGATGTCTTTGAACAATGATGTGCAAGTATTGAGAGATCCTCAGGCCATGACATGGTGTCTTCAGGCAATGAGGATGATATCTTCGGACTATGACACCTTTGGACATGTTGACTATATGTCAGCCCATGAAATGTAATAATATGATACTAAAATTAACAAGACAAGGCTGAGACTTGTGAGGTTGTGGGAAGAGATTAGCCCGAATGAGGAGCAAATAGATAGTGTCGGAATAAAGCAACATTTATGGAAGGAGGGACAATGCTTAGTCCCATGAGAAGGCGGTGTTTAGCCTTATGCAGAATGTAGAGAGAGCTTAGTCTCATGCAAGATGCGGGACAAGACTTAGTCCCATGCAAATGAAAAATAAAGCTTAGCCTTATGCAAATATGGAGGCTGGGCTTAGCCTCATGCAAGATTCACGATAGGGCTTAGTCCCATGCAAATGGAAGGCAGTGCTTAGACATTTGCAAGATGGAGGCAGGGCTTAACCTCATACAATATTGGAGATAGAGCTTAGTCTCATGTAGGATGGGGGACAGGGCTTAGTCTTATGCAAATGGAAGGCACATCTTAGCCTCATGCAAATATGGAGGTAGGGCTTAACCTCATGCAAGGTGGAGACAGAGCTTAGTCTCATGCAAGAGAAGCTAGAGCTTAGCCTTATACAGATATGGAGGAAGGGCTTAGCCTCATGTAAATATGGAGACAGAGCTTAGTCTTATTCAGGGTGTGGGACATGGCTTAGTACCATGCAAATAAAAGGTATACCTTAGCCTTATGCAAATAGGGAGGCAAGGCTTAGCCTCATGCAAGATTCGGGACAGGGCTTAGTCTCATGCGATGAGAAGGTAGTGTTTAGCCTTATGAAAAATTGAGTCAGGGTTTAGCCTCATGCAAGATAGAGACAGAGCTTAGTCTCATGCAGGATGCAGGATAGGGCTCAGTCCCATCCGAAGAGGAGGCAATGTTTAGCCTTATGCAAAATGGAGAAAGGGTATAGCCTCATGCAAGATGGAGATATAGCTTAGTCTCATGTAAGATGCGGTACAGGGCTTAGTCCTATGATAAGAGAAGGTAGTGTTTAGTAATATGAAAAATGGAGGCAGGGCTTAGCCTCATGCAAGATGCAGAACATGGCTTAGTCCTATGCAATGAACGAGTAGCAAATAAGAGTAAAATATTTCTTAGCTGAGGATATATTCGGTGTCTGGTGGCCTGATTGATAGAGATTTTGCTGCGTATATATATTTGCGAGTGCTACGGTTACGTCAGATGTGCATGCGCTCAAAGAAAATTGTATGTTTTGTAAGGGGAGGTTGGTTCGTGCCTTCGTCTGCTGGCTTTGCTCCTCCATTCTGGGGGCCTTGTTTGAGTTTCCCTGGGTAACACCTAGTTGTTACATAAATACAGTTTTCGAAAAATATGCAATTATTGATGAAAATATAGTTATTTTAGAAAACATAGTGAAATATCAAGTAATTTTAGATGAACTAGTGATTGCAACATATTTCAGAGACATTGCAGCTTTCTTGTATTAGAATATTAAGGGTCCTCCTCAAAATTCTGCCCCAGTTTTGTTGATGATCCTTCGGCCATTTGCGAATGATGAAATTTGTTACCTCGGTTTCTTAACTAATTTCTGGCTTCTGGAATGTGACAGCATCGGCTTGACTTACTCTAGAATTTTGAGGGTCCTCCTCAAAATTCTGCCCCAGTTTCGGGTTCTGGGGGAAATGAACATTTTACTATGATATGACTGAGCCCACAGGGCTGCCTATGTATCTCCTCTCAAAGGGAATCATGTCAAGCATAGTTCAATTACATCATATGAAGGAATATAAACAACCTAAACACAGTATCTCTTGACTGTGTCTGAATTGATTGGTTTCGGCTAAACTTTTTCGTAAATTTCTATAATTATGAGTGCTCCTCCTGTTAGCACCTGATGAAACATGTAGGGACCTTGTCAGTTGGGAGAAATTTTTTGTTTGGCTTCATCTTGATGCGGGAAGATCTTCTTCAGCACCAGCTGTCCCAGTACAAACTGTCTTGGGTTGACCCTTTTATTGAACGCTCTGGATATTCTGTTCCGATAAAGCTGACCGTGATATACTGCGTTTATTTTTTTCTCGTCTATAAGGGCCAATTGCTCATAACGGCTCCTTATCCATTCTGCATCCCTTAGTTCGGATTCCTGTATGACTCTTAGAAAAGGAATCTCTACCTCGGCTGGAATGAAAACTTCGGTGCCATAAACCAGTAAATAGGGAGTTGCCCCAGTTGATGTGCAGACTGTAGTGCGGTACCCCAATAGGGAAAAGGGAATTTCTCGTGCTATTATTTGTTGTTTTCTAACATCTTCCTTAGTATCTTCTTGTTATTCTTGTTAGCAGCTTCCACAACTCCATTCATTTGAGATCTGTATGATCTAGAGTTTTTGTGCTTGATTTTGAATGTTTCACACATGGATTTCATCAGGTCACTATTGAGATTGGCAGCATTATCAGTTATGAATGGACTCGGGAACTCCAAATTGGCAAACAATATGATCCTTAACAAAGTCTGCGACGACTTTCTTGGTTGCCTCTTTGTAGGATTCATCCTCTACCCATTTTTTGAAGTAGTCAATGGCCACTAAAATGAACCTATGCCCGTTTTAAGCAGTGATCTTGATCGGACCAATGATATCCATTCCCCATGCAGTAAAAGGCCAATGTGCACTTATCACGTTGAGCTCATTAGGTGGTACCCTTATCATGTCTTCATGTACCTGACATTGGTGGCATTTCTGTGCATATCAAATGCAATCCATCTCTATGGTCATCCAAAAATATCCAGGTCTAAGTATTTTCTTGGCTAGAACAAAACCGTTCATATGTGGTCCACAAGTTCCGGCATGTATTTCTTCGAGTAATCTTGAAGCCTCCTTTGCGTCAACACACCTTAACAACCCTAAATCAGGATTTCTTCTATACAGGGTCCCTCCGCTTTGAAAGACGTGATTGGATAGCCTTCGCAGCATATGTTTCTGATTTTGGTTTGCTTGTTTCGGGTATTCTCCTCTTGTCAAATATTCTTTGATGTCGTGGAACCAAGGTTTTCCTTCCGTCTCCTCCTTAATATGAGCAGAGTAAGCCGGTTGATTATGAATTCTCATCGGGATGGGATCAATGAAATTCTTGTCTGAATGTTGTATGATTGAGACAAAGTGTTCAGTACATCTGCGAACTTATTTTGAATTCTGGGCACATGTTTGAACTCTATCCTTTTGAATCTTTTCATCAGTTCCTGTATGTGGTGCAAGTATGGTAGTATTTTGGTGTTCTTCGTAGCCCACTCTCCTTGAACCTGATGTACCAGAAGATCTAAATCTCCAATTACCAGTAACTCCTATATATTAATATCGATGGCCAAATTGAGCCCCATAATGCAAGCCTCATATTCCTCAGCAGAGTCATGATGCAGTTGCGCCCCATTTTTCCTTTCACGGGGAAGTTCGAGTTTCGACATTCATGGGGGAACAACTCGTTTCCTTTTGGGAATTGGTGTTTGAAGTGTCACCACCTAACAGATTATGGTGCGTTAGGGCACCTAGAGCAATTAACTCACATAACCAGTTTGCATTACCAGAGATTAGGGTAAGGGCTCGAAATAACCTTGACGAGAAGGTGTTAGGCACCCCTCGCTGTCCACAACGGTGGGTCCCGGCCGAACATAGTTATGTGAATTAGTCACTTAACGACTAGGCAGTCTAAGCACATATATGTAAAAGAAATAAAGAAGTTTAACAGATAAGCAGTCTAAGCACACATATGTAAAAGGGATAAGGGAGGTCCTAAGTTGTTTATCCTATAGGATCATATCCATACAATGCCCGGTAATCACTTCTCGGTGAAAGGGGCTACACGTTGCATTAGCGCACATGTCATCATATTCTTTTACTACCCATTATCCCACCCCTTAGCGGTTATATAAGTGAGTTTTGATTAAGGAACTCTAAGCATGATGTTACCCGTCCATTCCTTGTGGTCCCGGAGGAGTTTAGGACCTCTACACTTGGGCAGTTCTAGACAATCATAAGTTGTTAAAAGGGCAAAAGTCTAGGCGACAACAAATAACACATAGGAATGTCAATTAAGGAAGCAGATAAAAGGCTCATATTTACCTCCAAACATATATAGGCAAATACGCAACACGTCTCAAACAACTGATTTTAAAAAAATTCAAAAAGCCTAGGAACATGAAATCTAGATGAATATTACATAACAAAACATGCAGCGTTTGTTTTATGGGAAGTTGCAGAATCCTAAAAAGTTGCCTACTAGTTTTATAGACTGTTAAGCTTGGAAAGTTTTACACATAAACAGAACCTGATTTCACAGCTATCTTACAGCCTAAGGATTGCCTAGGCGTGTATATGCAGTCATAATTTGGGAACCACTTAAAAAATTTGAAGTTCTTTTATCATATAGGCAAGTTGATCTATGTGATGAAAGTTATACCAAGTCATCTTATATAGATTGATATTGGAACTTGATACCAATGCGTGAAACTGTTTTAGTATATTTATTTGAGAGACATCAGGCGAATGCACGTATAATCCTAAAACATGATCTCTAATGAACATGGAGAGGGTTATTTATTGAGTAGTTTTAATGACCTAGTGGCAAGATTTCTAAGTGATCTTTAATTATACATAATCAGAAATAGAGTAGAGATCTACCACATGCTTTTAGTATGGAAAGCAGTAAACATGAATAACCTAAAACAAGATGTCTAATGCATAGATTTAGCATGGTTTAAATGCAAATAAATATAGCAGTCGTAAAATATGATTTCTAGTGCATCACACAAGACTAGAACATGATTTCTAAAGCAGATTTGCATAATGTAAATCCTAAAGAATGATTTCCACCCTGCTTTACCCTACAGGATCATACAGATACCCTCCCTTTTCACTATTTATCCCAATATCTGCTTACAAAGGATTATTACAAATAAGAATTGCATAAATTACATAAATGAGATGCAAATTGAACTATAGGGATCCTGAAGCAGGCCCAAAATAAACCTGTGAGTACCAGGCCTTCAATGTAGTCTCAAATGCTCAAAAATCTCATAGCCAATTTGTGTCCTGATGTATCAAAGTTCCCTAAGGACCTCAAGAATCTCGGGCAGTGCTCACACCAAGACTTTTCTCAAAATAGGGATTAATAATGTCCAGTGTGGAAGGGCCAGGCCAATGTGCCAGAGTTCGGAGGCATCTCATGGGATTCCTAGGCAGTACACACACTGGAGGGGCAGAACCTATTGACCTAAGATTAAAGTGAGAGTGCATGATATAGTTTTGAAAGACTTAGTGGAAAACAGTGTAGAGATATAAATTAGTTGTAAAAGAAGGATAAGAGTGAAAACCATTTAAGAGGACAGTAAGAACATATTTTCTGAAATTAGTTTTGAAGAGAGCAAGCACATAGTCAATCATTCATAGAGTGCACAAACAACCAGCAAAACAATGGCACATAGGGATGACAGGGGGTTGGGAACATATTGAAGTCACATTGGGGGTACATGGACATCGTATAGAGGAAACATACATACAACAACTACATAAATCACTTAGGGTCTTAGAGACTTAGCAAGTTAGTCATGGACAATAAACAATTAAAACATAGATCACAAATGTATTGTAGAAAGCAGGACATGTCTTAAACAGGATTAAATATACACATAGGGTTAATCACAATTATCAAATAACCAATATGATCACATAGTTAAGGGATTAAATAGGCATTCACAAACAGGCTGGTTAAGTATCACGACCCTAAACCCAAACCTGGTCGTGATGGCGCTGTTGATACCCAAGTTTTCCTATATATTTTTGATATGCAAATTACTTTTAAAATAGTATATGTATGCATATATAAGTATGTCCAATTTCTTATTAATTTTTAAGTATTTTTTAAACCAATTTATTCCCCTATTTTATTCATAAAAACCCAATAATATTTCCAAAATCATCATTTTGGTAATTCATTTATTGGATTTGCATATTTATACCAAAATATAGCTCAAATAATTTTTGTACATTTTTACAAATTTATTTAGTATTTTTTAAAGCTAATTGTATATAATTGCAATATTAGCCTCTTTTATATTTAATTGCGTTTATATCTATAAAAATTAAGTTCAGTATTTTTAATTTGATAATTATGTACTATAAATCATTTTAGTACCTTTAATTTATTTACAAAAATTATTTTATTATTTTTGTAAATTAAATAGAAAAATTAGCTATTTAAATGTTAGCCCCATTTTATTTCAATTATAGCCTGATTTTGAACCCCAATTACCCCGACCCAATTGCAATTTGAACCGACCCAAACCCTATTCTATTAAACCGCCCTACTTACCCGTTCAATCCAGGCCGTTGATCAAAATGATCAACGGCCACCATTACTCCTTTCTTAATTAAACCCAAAGACCCCCTAAACCCTTTTCATTCTTCATAATTCGCCGCCTCTGAATTTCCCTCATCTCTCAAATACTCTCTACACCACCCTCAATCCCTAGCCGCCGCCACCCCACTCCACCATAATCCATGGCCCTCCAAGGTCATCAGAGACATGTATCAGCCTCACATGGCTTCTACGTGTTCGTCTCTGTGGTCTCCTGACCAGATCATGAAGAGTTTTGATCTAGACTTTGCTCGATGACTGTTTTCCGGTCGTCTTCGATCCTTCTCCGTCCAGCCATGGCCATTGAAGTTAGACCTCTGACTCTCCTGCTTAGATCAATGGCTTTCAAGTCCTTTCTCATCACTTGGGGTCTTCTGAAACCCTAATCTCTAAGGTTCTTTCGATTTCTTTCAAATCTGCTTCAGGTCTATGTTTGCTTTGAACTTCTAAGCATTTTTCTCGAACTTTCTTTCAAAATTCTGCTTCCAGAACTCTTTATATTTTCCGATTAGGGTTTTCTGTTTAAGTTATTTCAAAACTTTCTCAGATTTTTGACATGTTCTGCTATATTTTCTCGTATTGTTCTCCTCTTTGAGTTTGCATGATAAAAACCCTAATTTCTTCTGAGTTTTCTAAGTCCATTTGTATTTATTTGTTTTTTTACGTGTTTATCATCTCTAGACTCGATTCGTGTTGAAAATCCTAATTTTTGGGGTTGATTCGAGTTCCTGGGACTATTTATTTCTTTGATTTACTTGTTCATCATCTCTAGACTTGACTGGTGTTGAAAACCCCCTAATTTCTTTTGGGTTCAGTCGAGTCTCTAAGTATTTGTGTAATCTGTTTGCTCATCGTCTTTAAGCTCGATTGGTTTCAAAATCCTAATTTCTTTGGGGTCTATTCAAGTTTCTGAAACTGCTTGTGCAAATCATCTGTATAAAGTTGCTCGACTTGATTTGAAATTCCTTTATTTCGGCATCTCTTTTCTTTATGTAATTCTGGGTCTTTACTGTCTTTGAAATTTTACTATGTCTTCAGAAGGGTTTTCACTTGAACTTTTGCATGCTTTTGATACTCTCTCTTTTCTCTACTACTAAGTCAATAGAACTTAACCTATGTGACTATCATGCTTCAAATCTTTGTTGTCTACTAACTTTGTGCTATTATTGCACGTTATTTCTCTTTGCCATAGTTTGGCCTCGCATGTCTAGTGCTTGTGCACTCTATTTATATGTTGAGTTTCCCTCTTGACTGATCTTCAATTTTGGACTGATTTCAAACCTTTCCACACTCGTCTGTTAAGTTTAATTGGTTCTTTTCTTTGTTTTTCCTTGCTCTGAATCCTTTCCCAAAATAAATACATTCATGTACTTAGACTTAATCACTTACTTGATGGTTTTACTACTTCTTTTATAGCAATAAACAGTCTTCCTATAAATTGATTTCTTTCCTTATTTTGAATCTGTCACTGCCCGTTAAGAAAGTGATCCCTTAATTAAAGGCAATCATGTGCGTAATTGATTCTGAGTATTGATTGTTTCCATGTTTGTGGCTTAGTACATATCTTTTACTCATTTTCGAAAGCTATAAATACCATGTTCTTCCCTTCTTTCAGACATGAACACTTTTAGTTCTGAACACACACTTACACTCAAAAAACTCTCTCTTGCTTTACTACTACTTGTGCTACTATCTGTTTAGCCGGCTGAAAGACAAGGCTAGACTTTGAAGTCCTGCTTACTTTTCTTTACTGCACTTTGCTTATCTAACGGGTATGTTCTAACTAAGTTTTCAGCATCAACAACAACATGTTTCTTTCATTCTTGTTTGTCTCCTGTTTGTATTTATCTAAGTTCCATCATTAAGCATGTTGTATTCTGCCTTTTCTGTTTTGAATTAATGTTCTTGTTACTTATTTATCATGGTTTGTGAACCTTAAATCCCCACCCCCAATATGTTTGGTATCTATGTTTGGTATGGGACATGGTAGCATTGACCATTGATGTCCATGACCCAGACTTGATCCCCCTGGGATCATAACCTCCATGTTTTCTCTCGTTTGTTGTGTGTTCTGGTGGGCTTATAGGCATGCCAGCATCTTCTATTGTTGTGCATGTCCAAAGCTAACCCTTGCCTAAGTACATAGGCTCTTTACTATGAACTCCCAATCCCTGACCCCCTTTCGTATGAAGTTATCAACTCTGTAATTATTTCCCTACCCCTCTCCTTTCCGCCTCAATTTTAAAACTCTATTCCTGCACTTCCACTATCTTCTTAGACTTAAGTTCTGCCCCTCTTGTGTGAGCCTTACCTTGGGACCCATGATCTCCCCCTGAACTTGGACACATAAGGGATGGCCCTTCCACAATGCACTCATCTCTATCTGATTAATGCAGCTTGGGTGTGAGCACTGCCCGGGGTCCTTTTGAGACCCTTAGGGAATTTTGACACACTCAAGTCTGAGAAAGGCTTTGAAACAATGGCATCTTAAGACAGTTTATGCCATAGTTCAGGGAGGAACTAAGAATCAAACTTCCTATGGTTGAATCTTTTATGTATTTTTCTGATGTAATTCAGTATTTCTGGTTTGTAATAATTTGTAATAAACAGCGGGGATGGCTAGTGAAAAAGGGTGGGTAATTATGCATGTCAAGGGTAGAAAATATGCCTATAAGACTACTTTTTATTCTGCATATCCAAATTGCACTTAGAAATCATGTCTATAGGATATTTCAATTATGCATATTCAAAGTGCACTTACACAGCATGCCTATAGGATAGTTTTACATCCTGCGTGTTCAATTCTGCACCTTAGACACCATGCCTATAGAGGTTTGTTTATTTAAAATTTTGCATGTTCAACTTCACGCCTAGATAACCTACCTATAGGATTTTATTTTAAATTCTGCACGCTTATTACCACTTAGACATTATGCTCTAGGATTTAAACGGCTACAAATTAGTACCATGTTCAAAAATTAAAATTAGTGCACTAGATATCATGTCCATAGGAGTTAAAACCATCAATAATGGATCCTATCATCTGCAAAAAAACAAAACTAGTCGAATGTAAAATCAGTCTATTCTGAACCAGTGCTTAAGTAACTTAATCTCTCCTTGTTAACACAATTTAGAAAGCATGCCTATAGGATTTCAAACCATTCGTTTTAATCTATGACTACGCTCAGAATCAGTAATAGATGCATGTCCCTAAGAGTTTCCCCTAAACACTTAGGCAAGTCTTAGGCAGTAATAATAATAAAACTAAAATCGCCTCTGTTATTTGTTTAAGTGCTACAACCAGCATGCAGGCCTGATTTGTGCTTCCTAACTGAGTCATGTAATAGACCAAGCCTGCTGTAACAACAATGATTTGTCCCTCAAGTATTTTTTAGAATCAGACCTTACTTGTTTGTTTAAGTCATGCTATTGGATTATTTTGTTTGAGGAGGTATACTTGAGCCTTATGTGTTTATGTGCTTTCCCCTTGAATGTGTCGTCTTTTATATGTTTTGTATGTTGCCTTAGATTTTTCACCTTTGAAACTTCAAGTCAGCCTAATACCCCTCCCTTTTAGGAATAGTAGTCCTAAGTGCCTCCGGAATTGATAGGAATGGGCAGGTAATAGCATGCAATAGTGGTCGAGACCAATCCGCGCTTTAGTAGCTTAAACGAGGTGGGAAAAGGTAGATATGGATATGATGACCGGTGCGGTAATACCATGTGTAGCCCCTCTTTTGAGGAGTGATTACCGGGTATTGCATTAATGTGATCCATATTTTAAATAAACTTAGGACCCCCTTCCTTTATTTCCCTTCTCTTTTAAAAGCATCGCAACTCCTTGTTTAAAATCAGCCCTAATTGCTCTTTGAAATAATTATTTATTAAAATCCCCTCTTATTTGAGCCTTATTTGTTTATATGTCAATTAAACCAAATTCACAAAGAACTATCTGGCCGGGAACTACACTAGTGGATTCTGAGGGGTGCCTAACACCCTCCCCTTAGGATAATTTCAAGCCCTTACCCTATCTTTGGTTATCAAACAAACTAAGAAATGAACCTTGAAGGTGTCCTAATGCACCACAAATCATTAGGTGGCGACTTTTTAAAAATGCAAAACCCGATTCCCAAAAGGAATGAGTTATCTTATACCTAAAATGTCATTAACCTGATTCTCCTGATGTGAAGAAGGAAAAAAGGGGGCGCGAAAGGGGCCTATCGTGAAGACAAGGCTAGCCGACACACTTCTAATTCACTTTAAGAAGTTAGGATAATAAATACTAAGCCTTTAACAGAAACAAAATCCCAAAATAACAGTATAAGTTGCGGAATTAAAAACCAACACAGCTCGATATCGGGGTGTCACTAGTCATGAACATATAAAACAACACTACAAGTCTTACAGTCTACTCCACTACTACATAACTGAAGTAAAAAGGAAATAAAAGAGAGGGAGAATGCACTGGGCTGCGAATCGCCAAGCAGCTACCTAGTAAAACTCTGAAGAACTGCTAGAATTAGCAACCCTCATTAGCAGGACCTGTAGCGCCCGAATCTGCACACAGGGGTGCAGGGAGTAAAGTGAGTACTCTAACTCAGTGAGTAATAACAATAAATGAAGACTGAGCGATATAAAATCACGTTAAACACAACAATAAGCTATAAGAGGCAGAACAAAATCAGTAAAGCCCAATTAAACAATGAAATCTCATAAAAACACCTTTTAAGCAGTTAAATAATTAAAGGAAAAGCAACTAGAAAGGTAAATACACAAGAACTGCCTCTCGACCTCAGTAACAATAACATAATCAACCCCTCGGGCAATATCACATAACCATATCAGCCGCTCGGGCTATATCTCATACCACAATAGGTACCCGCGCTCACTGGGGGTGTACAGACTCCGGGAGGGGCCCGTTACAACCCAAATGCAATATCAAGCCATCTCGTAGCATCATAAATAGGCTCTCAGCCTCATATCAATCTTAATCCACCTTGTGACGTACAATCTCATGCCATCGGCCCTATTATCATAGTCAGTATATCACCGCTGCAGCGTACAGCCCAACCCAAAAGTATCCTCACAATACAAGCCCTCGGCCTTACTCAGTCAGAATCTCATAAGCCACTCAAGCATCAGTAAAATATGAAGCTTAGCTCAAAATATCTTTAAAAATATCATTTAAGGTGTTTAAATAGAATAACATAGCTGAGTTTTGAAAATAGTAAAAATATGGCATGACTGAGCTCAAGTATGAAATCAACAGTGAGGAAAATATCAGTAAAATCCCCGAAAGGTCTAGACAGTTGGCACAAAGTCCAAATATGGAATTTAGCCCAAAACATGACAATATCAAACAATTTGATATTAAGTACGCAGTAAAACAGTCATTCGGGATGGACTAAGTCACAACCCCTAACGGTTCACGACCCTGCGCTCGTCATTCAGCGTGTGCGTCACATCAACATAGCTGAATGTTATGTAATTTGAGGTTTTATACCCTCAGGACAGTATTTAAAATCATTACTCATCTCAATCCGGCCTAAACTCTAACTCGCAATGCCTTTGCCCCTCGAATTGGCCTCTGGATGCTCCGAATCTACCAAAATCGGAACGTAATCATCAAAATATGCTAAAGGGACCAAGCCCACTCGAAAATTCAAAAAACAATGCGAACCTAAAATTACCAGGATCTGACCACCGGGCCCACATCTCGGAATTCGATAACTTTTACATCTTTAGATTCCTTATCTCCCCACAAGTTAATACATATCAAAGGTTCCAAAATCCGACCATAAATAGTCTTTCAAATCCTCAATCAAAGGCCTAGGTTTCTAAGACCTAACTTCTCTAATTTTACCCTTAATTACAGCTCTAATCTCCGAATTAATACCATACAAATGAGTTTTCATAATTCAAAACCTTATATCAATGATGTCTCCTTGATTTCTCTCTTCAAAATCGCTTAGAGCTCCAAATTCCTGTTTAAAAGTAGTGAATCCCTCTGAAAATCTCAAAGGAGAAAATATAAACATTCTGACCCAGGCTTTTCGCACATGTGGTCCAGATGTCGCACATGCGTGACCGCTTCTGCGGTCCCAATGGCTGCACCTGCAATTTTCACTTAACGACCCCAAAATGGCATCTGCAACGCCCGTTTCGCACCTGCGCCATCGCAGGTGCGGTCAATCAACCTCTTCTGCTGTCAAAGCCTTCCTAGGCCTCTTCTTCATTTGCGACTTATCGCCTGCATCTGCGGGGTCACACCTGTGATCCTTCAATCGCATATGCGGTTATGACAGCAACCAAAAGGCTTCAGCTCTCAAACTCAATTCCAAACCTTCCGTCAACCATCCGAAATCACCCCGAGGCCCCCGGGACCTCAACTAAAAACACCAATAAGTCTTATACTACCATTCAAACTTATACCAATCTTCAAAACACCTCAAACAATATCAAAACCACCAAACCACTTCGAATTCAAGCCTAAGGTTCTAAAATCTTTCTGTATTATGCTTTTGATTAAAAAGTGTACCAAACCACGTCCGAATGTCCTGAAATTTTGCACACACATCCCAAATGACATAATGAAGCTACTGTAACTTTTGTGATTCCAGTACGGCCCCTATATCAAAATCTCACCTATCAACCGAAAAATGCCAAAACTCATTTTTGTCAATTCAAGCCTAAATCTACCCCAGACTTCCTAAATACATTTCGATCATGCTCCTTAGACCCAAATAATCTACCAAAGCTATCTAAACCATCAAAACTCACATCCGAGTCCTATAACACATAAGTCAACATCCGGTTGACTTTTCCAACTTAAGCTTTCATAAAAGAGACTAAGTGTCTCAAACCTTCTCAAAACCTTTCCGAACCCGAGCCAACCAACCCGATCACATATAGAACTGGTAACCAAAGCAATAAGAAGTAGAAATGGGGAAAACAGAGGGGTAACTCATGAGACGACTGGCCGGGTCATCACATTAAATATTAGATATCTAGGTGAAGTGTAGACATGCTAATCATACATTGAATGGGATAGAACTTAAACATGCTAAGCAATGAAGTTAATAGGAAAACAGTTTGAATTCATGGTCAATGAAATAGTGCAGCAATTAAACACATAGAGTTTAGGTTTTAAAATCTAATCAGAGACATACCAGTTAAGGAAGAGAGCACAGAATGTAAAGCGAGTACAATTCAATATCTAGCCTTAGCTTAAAACCCACTAGATCAGTGATAATCACAAGTAGAAGAGAAAGAAAGGAGAGTTTTGAGTGTGAGTGTGTGTTCTTTGAACTTGTATTCGTGTCCTGAAGGAACAGAATGAGAGTACTTATATAGCACTTAAGGGGTGAATTGAAATAAGATAAAAGGATCACAGTTCAATCAATTATGAGAAATTAGTCAGCCACAGAATCAATTCCCATAGAGAAGTCTAGGATAGACCCCTTAATTGGGGGGCAATCAATTACGGTCAGAACTGGGACTCAAATAAGGTAATAAATCAACACCATACCATATAAGGAGTCCATCAAATCCCCAAAACTACTAATAACTAAGGCAAATATAGTTAGTCCAAATAGGGAAACAAGTGAAGATTCCGGAAAATACTGATTTTAACATAGAAAATTATTCAAATTCCCTAAATAGAAATCAATTAAGCAAAAGAAAATTCCAAAGAGTGTTGGATTTAACAGGGAGATCATTTGAATCCTCAAATAGAATCAGTGAGTGCAATTGATTCACAGAAACTAGCATAATAGAAGAAATCAATGTAACTATTAGAAACATCAAGGGTTCAAGCACACATACAAAGATTAACCAAATTGTAAAGAAATGAACATTTTTAATACTAGAAGTAGAAAAACCTCTTGAAGATAAGTCTGGGAAGAACCTTAATTTTAAAACACATAAAGTTGATTGACAGTATAGAGGTGAAGAAACCTTAAAGAAAACAACCTTGGAAACATGAAAGCACTTCAAACATACATGGATTCGAACAACAAAAGTCAGAGAAATCAAAAACTTAAAGTAACGTAGTGCTAAAAATCGGTTAGTAGTAGAAAAGTAAAATAACCTTAAAGAACTACCATGTGAGTTTGAAAAAACTTCAGATGCACAGAGATTCGACCAACAAACAATAAGAAGACCAAACCGTAATATGACAAAGTGCTCAAAAATTGGTTAATCGGTAAAGAAATAAGGGAACCTTAACGAAATTCAGTAATGAACTTAGAATCGCTCCAGACCTACAGAGATCTGAACCGATTAAAGTCCAAACATAGCATTTTTTGAAGAAAAGAGAAAGGGTTAAGAGAATCTGGCCTTTGGATCAGAGACTTGAGCTGTAAAACATCGATAGAGAGCACTCACAAACCATAAGCAGACTCTTCGAGAGTTTTGAATGAGGTCTGTACTAGATCTCTTCGAGGTCCTTCCACAAAATCACAAAATCGAGCAACCAGGGGAAGTAGGAGACAAGTAGAGGTCTCATACATCCATGGAAATCCATAGATCAAATATGAATCAAAGGTATTAAGGCAGGTTTTCGGTGGCGGTGCATAGGGTTAAGGTTGGATCTCAGAGAGACGGAGAGGATTAAGGATTCTAGAGCGGCTGTTTGGTAAGAATGGTTAGGGTTTAGGGGGGTCATTTGATTAAAAGGTAAGTTTTAATGTGGACCGTTGATCTAAAGGATCAACGACCAAGATTTAATTGGGGTTTGGGTTGGGTAGGTGCAGATTGGGCTTAGGGTGAATGGGGATGGTATTAGTAAGGGGTTTGGGCTGGTATTAAAAGGTTAGGTCCAAAAATTAGAGAAATTTAAAAAAAGGCTATTTGTTAAATACCCAAATAATTGATAAAAAGTATTTTATAAAATAATTATCAATAAGAAAAAAACAGTTCTCATGCATAGAAGTTCATTACAATAATTATTCAACATTTTAAAAATACAATGGACCGATTTTTGGTAAAATAACCAGTGATGTATACATGGGTTGTAATTGCAAAATTAGTACAATTGTAACCAAACGGTAGAAATCTGGCCATTTGTGAAATAATTTGAACTTAATATAACTATAAATAGGAATATTAAGTCATGAAATGCTATAAAGCCATTTGTGATGCAATCTGTAATTATTTATATAAATAAAATACTAGGATAAAATTAATTTTAAAATATAAAAATTACGGAAAAATATCACTTGATTCTAATGCATAGTTTTGAAAGTATATATGTACTTTAAAATATTATAGGAAAAACTGGGTATCAATAGGCATCATATGATATCTTGGT
The DNA here is from genome assembly GCA_026770625.1 of Nicotiana glauca. Classification (NCBI taxonomy): domain Eukaryota; kingdom Viridiplantae; phylum Streptophyta; class Magnoliopsida; order Solanales; family Solanaceae; genus Nicotiana; species Nicotiana glauca. The sequence continues at coordinate 139,597 of MU780716.1, forward strand.
CAATATTTGAGGTGGCTTATTGCGAGCAACTTGTACTGGCGGAGACGAGAATATTGAACTTGGGATAAGTGCGATCGGTTTTGTAAAAGGCATATTAAAGAGAAAATATCGTTATGTAGTCTACGATGAGGTAATGGTTCTTGTCAGGAGGAGACAGTCAATGGTTTGATGATCGACATGTGGTTATGAATTTCTACATATCTTTTCTGTCATGGCAGAATTGCAAGAGTTGGAATAAGAGTTACATGCGACATGAGGTGTGTTTTGGGCATCCGCTTCGTGGGACTTCAGCTGTTATTGTTAGAAGATGTTATTATGGTCATGTGGATTATGCAGTTCATGGTGTGAATTTAGTAAAGGTATGCAATCATGTATTGGTACATTGTGTAGTGATTGATACGGTGTTCATACATTAGGAACTTGCCTGGTAGAGAATTTCAGATGTTGGAATTTGGCTCTAACACTTTTTGACAAAATAAAATGGGGAATCTTGAGAGTGCCTTGAGCTAATGTGCTCAACTCAGGTGTTATAGCATGGTAATGTTTAAGTATGAGAGAATATAAAGACCCGACCGGTCGCCTAGAGCTCTAGCACATTTTTTAGCGTTTTGAGGCCACGAGTAGCTTCACTTTAGGTATTATCAATTGTACGTGTGGTCGAAATTGAATTTAGGGAAGTACGAAGTTGATTTTAAAAAAATTCTAGTTTCAGAAATTAAAGTTTGAAGGATTGACTATTGTTTTACTTTTGAGTAAACGACCTTGGAATCAGAATTTGAAGGTTCCAATAGGTTAGTATGATGATTTTGGTCTTGGGCGTATGTCTGGATCGGGTATTAGATGACCTGAGAACGTTTCGGCGTATATTATGAAAAGTTGACATTTTGGAAGGATTTTATAAATATGGGTTGAAGTGCATTTCAATGTTATCAATGCCCGTTTGGTATTCCGAGTACTTGAATAGCTCTGTATGGTGATTCTGGTGTTAGGAGCGCATCCGAGTGTGGATTTGGAGGTCCGTAGGTCATTTTGGGGTCATTGGGCAAAAGTTGAAAATTTAAAAATTTTTGGAAAGTTTGACTGGGTGTGGACTTTTTGATATCGGGGTAGGATTCAAATTTTGGAAGTTGGAGTAGCTAAGAAATGTCAAATGTGACTTGTGTGCAAAATTTGAGGTCAATCGGATGCGATTTGATAGGTTTCAACATCGAATGTAGAAGTTGGAAGTTCTAAAGTTCATTAAGCTTGAATTGGGGTGTGATTCCTAATTTCGACATTTTTTGATGTGATTTGAGGCCTCGAGGAGGTTGGTGTTATTTTTTAGAACTATTTAGTATGATTGGACCGGGTCTCGGGAGCCTTGGGTGTGTTTCGCTTTGGGTCATTTTCCTATGATTTGTTGCTGCTGGATGCAGGTTCTGGTTTGGTTCCTTACAAACGCGAAGGGAGTCCCGCGTTTGCAAATAAGCAAAATGATGCTTGCCTTATTGTGCTTCGCAAACGGAAGGAGAGCTGGGGGTCAGGGGCCCCTTACCCTACGCGAAGGCGGAAGGGCACACGCAAACGCGTAGGTGGAACTCCAAGCCTGGGAAGTTGGCTATTGCGAATGCCAGAGCTTGAATGTGAAGGCGATGATGTGCATGGATAGGAGTCCGCAAACGTGAGGCCTTGATCGCGAAAACGAAGAAGGGGGCGACTGTGCTGGGTAATGTTTTAAAAGCAGGATTTACCCCATTTCACTCCTTTCTCTCTTGGTTTGGGGGATTTTGGAGAGGCTTCAAGGGGAGATTTTCATCATCTAATCCAAGTTAAGTGATTCCCACCTATTTCAAGTTAAATACTTCGCTATACATAGATTCTAACATGGAAATTCATGAAAAATTTGTGGAAATTTGGGATTTTGGTGGAAAACCTAGAAATTGATATTTTTTTGATTTTGACCACAAATGTGAGCATGGAATTGAGAGTAAATTATATATTTGAGTTCATGAGCTTATAGGTAGTTTTTATCTTCAAAAAAATTCGTAATCCGGGCACGAGGACCCAAATGTTGATTTTATCGACTTTACGAGCGGAGTTCGGAATTGTTTATATTGACTAATTATGGCTATTAGAACACGATTTGATTGGTTTTGCAATAAACTGATCGGTCGTTTTGATTTCTAGAATGGATTTCCCCTGAATAACACTTCTCATACTTGCTTTTACTTATTTATGATTTTCGGGGATGCATATTTCGAGATTGGGAAGAGTTCGGGTTAAAATCGAAATATTTGGTTACATAAGGTTGGCTTAAAAAGCTAATTTTGACTTCGTTCAATATTTTTAGTAAATAACCTCGGAATCAGGATTTGATGGATCCAACAGGTGCGTATGATGATTTTGGACTTGGGTGCATGTTCAGAGCGGGTTTTGGACGACCCGAGAGCGTTTTGACGCCTAATAGTGAAAGTTGGTACTCCCTCTGTTTCAATTTATGTGAACCTATTTCCTTTTTGGTCCGTGACAAAAAGAATGACCTCTTTCCTTATTTGGAAACAATTTACCTTTATGCAATTATTTATAGCCACACAAAATGAATTTACATCACAAGTTCAAAAGTTTTCTCTCTTTTCTTAAACTCCGTTCCCAGTCAAATAGGTTCACATAAATTGAAACGGAGGGAGTATTTTGAGAAAATTCCACAAGTTTGGGTTGAAATGGATTTTTACATTATAGATGTCCATTTGGGATTCAAAGCCTGGAAAAAGCTCCGCATGGTGATTCTTTACTAACGAGCGCGTCCGGAAGTGGATTCGGATGTCCGTAGCTTGTCTCGGAAACTTGAAGTTTTTGGAAAGTTTGACCAAGTGTGGACTTTTTTATATCAGGTTCAGATTCTAGTTTCGGAAGTTGGAGTACGTCTGTAATGTCTTTTAAGACTTTCACGCAAAGTTTGGCGTCTTTTCGAGTTAGTTTGATGGGAATCAGATGCGTGGAAGTGTTTTGAAAGTTTTGGAGTTCATGAGTAAAACCATGCGTTTTGGCATCCAATTCATGGTTTTTGATGTTATTTTAGTGTTCCGGTCAAATGATCAAGTTTGTATGATGTTTCTAGACTTGTGTGGGTGATTGGTGTGGAGCCCCGAGGGCTAGGTGAGTTTTGGACACTCGAAAGGGATGAAAAATGCACCAGATTCCTGGTGTTTCTTAGCATCAGCTGCAGGTTTGCAAATTCGAGAAATAGTTCGTAAATGTGAACCTCGGATTTGCGGTAAGAGCTTCGCAACTGCAAAGAAGCTCGGCTGGGCCATTGCAGATCAGCAATTGCGACCTTAGCACTAATCGCATTTGTGACCCCTGCGTCGCATTTGCAACCTGAGCAGGTGAAGCCAGGCTTCCCATTTGTGAGTGTATTTTAGTATTTGCGACCCTCACATTTGTGAACCTGGTGTCTCAAATGCAACATTAGAGGCCTGTGTCCAGCTCTTTAAATGCGGGACTTAGGCCATTTATTTCATTTGACTTCATCTCTTTGGTGATTTTTGGAGCTTTTATAAGAGGGTTTTGACCAAGCATTTTGAGATAAGTAATTTCTACACAACATGAGTTAAATACATAGATTATGGGTGGATTAACTTCTAAAAATTAGTGAAAATAATAGGTTTCGATGAAAACCTAGATTTTTTATAAAAATGAGATTTGACCACGAAATTGGTTATGGAACTTAGTAAAAGTTATATATTTATACTCCTAAGGTTATAGGTAATAATTTTTCTTGAAAAAAATTCGGAATCCGGGCATGTCGGCCCAGGGGTGAATTTTAGGAATCTTGCGATTTGGGTTTGGTAATCTCTTTAATAGTAGGTATATGAACTTTTGAACATATATTGATTAGTTTGTATACTATTTGAATAGTTTTGGATTGATTCGGCCTTGATTTGAGGGTTTGAGTGCATTCTTGAATTTGGAAGTAGGCTTTGAGCCGAGGTAAGTCGCTTTTCTAACCTTGTAAGAGGAAAATTTCCGCACAGGTTAACTTAATTAATATGTGATTTATTTGTGTGGTCTATGTACGCACGAAGTGACGAGAGTCCGTACGTAGCTACTATTGCTTCTTACATTCGGGTAGTTTTAGGTTTACACCATGCTTTGTTGACAAAATTATTTGATTATATTTGTTAATTGTATCAAATGGAATAAAGTTGAGGATTTCTAAGGACTTAAAAGCTTCAAGTTGAATTGTCTTTATTTTTTAAAACTATCAAAAAAGGATTATGATTTATTGATCCATCTATATTTGATCGCATTGCATGTATGATTCGCGAGTGGGGTAATAGATGCATCTATGGTTCAGGCCGTTCGACCCTCGGCAGTGCATAATTTACGTTTATGTTGGATCGGGCTGAACGTCCTCGATGGAATTTGTGTGTGATAATAGAACTGGAAGTCCTTTTCATATCTTATAAAATTTCAGTTTGAGAGATCATTTGTTTTAAATGAAGGAAGTGTTTTGGGTTCTTAAATATGTTGAAAGAATTGTTTGGGTATTTCTTGTTCTGAGTTGTATTGTTATCTCTATATGTCATGCTTAATTAGAATTTCATCTTATTATATTGTTGGCCCTTAGTAAGTGACGGAGTCAGCCATTCGTCACTACTTCTTCGAGGTTAGACTAGATACTTACTGGGTACATATTTTTATGTACTCATTCTGCACTTCGGTACTTAATTGTACAGGACTTGAGGCAGGTGCATCTGGCTACTAGTCCGGCATGTAGATTTGACCCCCATCTTGAGACTTCATGGTGAGCTGCCTTCTGAACCGTTCTACAATAGCTGGAGTCTTCTATATGTTATATTTTCTATCTATTTTCTTTCAGAAAGTAAGCTAGCATTTTTTGTATATTCAATTAGATTGCCCACATACTTGTGACACCTGGTCTTTGCACACATACTAGTGTACTTATGATTTTTGAATTGTTTACATGATTACGATACGTTCTCTTTTGTTTGCGTTTAATTGTGTTCCATTTTAAAATTTTCTAAATCTTTGAATAAATGAGAGAGAAACACCACTTAATAATTTATTTAAATGGGAAACTACTAGTTTTATCAGTATTGGCTTGCCTAATAGCGGTGTTGCGCACCATCACAACCTGAAATGGAAATTGGTTCGTATGCTACGGTTCATGGGTTCCGGAAATCCAAGGGTCGTATGCTACGGTTCATGGGTTCTATGACCCAGGCTGGTTTATTTCAAGCAAACCCAACCACATCTCAGTCGGGAGGGGGAGCATAGACCCCTATTGCTCAGGCTCCTGGGCATGCAACTGCAATATATTAGAATCCAGGTACACACTAAACCATAAACCCTAAACCCTAAACCGTAAACCCCATCCGCGCCTCATTTGCACAGCCACAAAAAAAAAATCGAAAAGCTCTCCTTACAGACGACTGAAGTGAATAGTGCCAGCGAAGTGGCATTATGGCCACTTCTCCACCATCCATCGGTGAAAAACCACCGGACCATTTCCAAAATGATCTCCATATAATTGCTCACCCTCCCCAATAAGAATCAGTCCAAAATGATCTCTCAATCGCTGCAGATCTTCAAAATTGTGCTACGATCACTGTAGCAATTTATCGCCTGGGAACATCTGAAATTTCCCAGGTGATTTCTGGGTCAAATCTTGATATTCCAATCCATAGAGATTACTCTTCACCTCTTTCCGCACCTCCCCACAAAATTTCAACTCATTCCACCGAAGGAATTATCCCCTCCGATCTTCTGCAAATATCCGGCAACTTTGAAATTGCTGAAAATGGAGTTCCAGTCATCCAAATGGAAAACAAAAGGTACCAAAACCTTCTCCTTGATCAGGAGTACATGACTGCATGCCCAATTGGACATGGGTATAAATCAAATGATCCAATTTTGCAAAATGAGAACCCAGGAAGATTGACTATGCCACATGTTCGACGAAATGCAAATCCCATTTTTAGGCCAATTGGAGATCAATCTCCAATTGGAAACTCTTCTATGCAATAAAAGGATCACCCCTGCAAAGATTCAAGCCAATTCACCAAAGGGATCGATCATCACCACCAACTAACAAGTCCTGAGTTTCATAAGTTGGTCGGGCATGGGGTTCCAGGGATAATCATGACACAGAACTAATGCCAAACGGTTTCTCCACCTCAGGAGAATGTTCCCAGCTTATCAGAACAAATTTTACATGGGCCATTCTCCTCGAATACAAAAAATGGCACTCCTGGGCACTGTAGCTTTATAGGTGTTCGACCAAATGTAACCTTCAGTTCTAAGCCAATTAGGAGCCAACCAATTACTGTATATTCTTCCATATCATCTAAGGATCTGCCCTACAAAGTTTCAAATCAATCCACAGAGGGAATCGATCACCTGCTTCATATGACATACTCAGAGCATCATCAGTTGGCCGGCCATAGTGCTCCAGGAAAATTCATGCCTCAAGACCATTGCCAACCTATTCCTGCACCTCAGGTGAGTGTTCCCATGCCTTTAGAAGAAATTTTACATGAGTCAAACTCGTCGAATATTAAAAATGGTGCCTCTGAGCACTATAGCTTCAGTGATGTTCGACAAAATGCCAATAGCCCTTCTAGACCAATTCAACCTACTCCATTGATTGAAACTGATTCTCTAACTTACAAAGATGCTAAAAGTAAAGTTCCACATCAAACCATCTAGGGAATTGGCATCCCCTAGCTTTTAAAAGACCCAGTTCCTCCCTAGTTGGTTGGTAATGTTGTTGCAATTCCTCAATTAGTTCATCAAGTTGTAGTAGTTGATGGTTGTGATGAAAAAGAAGTTGATCACCCTCATATTGTCCAAGCTATTGTTTTAATACCAGGTAAGAACTCCACCTCCAAAACTCTTGTTGCACCAACCCAAATCAATCCAAATAATCAGCTACCCTCCCCTGTTGCTCCAATTTATAATAACCCACAATAACCCTCCTCTTAAACTATCTTCTAACTTTGAGAGACGACACAACCCAAGGAAAAACTAAAAAAACCAACCTAAACCTCAAGAGAAGACAACGCAATCCACTCAACCCAACCCAGTTTCCACTCCAAGTCCTCGATCCAATCCTTCCCAAAATAAAGCCAAACAACCTACCAATCCTCCTTCTTCACCTCCAACAGTTACATATTCCTATGTCACAAGGTTGAGAGCTAGGCATGAAGCATAGGTGGCTCCTATTCAATTCTCTCCTCCCATAATCACCACCAAACATGGCAAGCAAGAAATTATTTTTAGAAGAGAAGACTATATGGTGAAATTTGCTGATAGGTGCAAATTTACAGTAGTTGGAAAATTTACAAACACTATGCCAAGGATGGAAGTGATTAGGAAGAGTTTTATAGCCCAAACTGAGCTCAGAGCTGGTGCCAAAATTGCTTATTTCAATGCAAAAACTGTGTACATTGATTTGGACAATGAATATGATCACTCTATTGTCTGGTCCAAGCAATATATGTATATACAAGGCGAAATGATGAGAATTGAAGCATGGAATCCCATTTTTAAGCCCAATGAAGACTCCCCAATAGTACCAGTGTGGATCATTATCCCTGAACTACCATGGCACTTGTATTACATCGATATATTGTCCCCTTTATTATCTCCAATAGGGAAACACTTTTCCTAGATTTGGCTTCCTTTCAAAAAACTAGGGGTAGTGTGGTGAAGGTAAAAATGCAGATTGACCTCACAAAAGATAGGCCAACTCATGTATAGTTAGGGTATTATGAAGACCAGGATGTGAATGGAGATGGCCAATAGCTTGAGGTCCAATATGAAAATCTCTCTACCTACTGTGTTCACTGTAGGCATTTAGTCCACTCTATACAAGCATGCCATGTGAAGCATGGGAGTTTGAGGTACAGAAGAAAAAAGAGGAAGAAGCTGTTGCAGCAACATCTTCACAGGCCAACAACTTGCAAAATTCACAAATAAAGCAGAGTCAAGCAATCAAAATTAAGGCAGTAAGCAACAAGGAAAATCAAAGAAGGATACACAAGGCCAAAATGACAAACCAAGAGCAGAATAACACCAAAAATCAATGGAACATCAAAGTGAACACCAAAAATCAATGGAACATCAAAGTGCTGTAGCTGAAATCACAGAAGAAGAGTGGCAAACTCAGAATAAAAATAATTTCAAAGGCACCACTCAAAGCAAAAAGCAGCAATAAGTTTATATACCAAAGCAGGAAACTGATCAACAAAAAAAAGGCCACTATGATTTACCAACAAGACCAACAATATTCAGGTATGTCTTCTATCAATCCTCCAGCTCAACTGGAGAGGACTGTAGATTCTAGTTCCCAGAATCAACCCATTCCCCTTATCCCCCAATCTATAAGTGTATCTCCTACTGCAATGGTTGAAGAAGGTAAAGAGGTTTTTCAGGAGGAACCAGTTGATAGACAGGAAGGGGTGCCAAATGGGGTGGGGTTTCCTCATATTTTGCATGAGTGTGCTAATGCACATTTGACTGACCATAGGAAGGACCTCCCAACTCCTGCTACTTCACATATCAACAGCACAATAAGCAACCACCAGAGGATTGTGATGTTTTGAGTTCAGAAGAAGATCCAACTTGCCAACAAAATAATGCATTGAAAAGATTATAAAAGGAAAGGCTCATGTTGCATCTGGCTTCAACATACAATACCTAAAATCCAAAAACAAACCAAGAAAAAAAGAAAAGGCAAATATGAGAAGGCAAATTATAGGGATTAGCATTAATGAACCCTCGAAAACCCCCAGTTCTCCTCTCAACTCTCAGAGTCCAATTGCCAGTCTTAGAGGAAATGCTTACCCTAATTTTGTAGATAAGTCCAACGTTTACAAAGATTCAGTTACTAATCCCTCCTTGTCACAGCCCCTCTTGGATATTAGTTCCCAGAACAGTGATGCTGAGAATGGTTCACCAGTTCAGAAAGAACAGGTCATAGTCAATACCCTGGCATCTACTTCCCTTGAAGAATGTCCCTTAAACAAATACTCCATAGAATTTGATGAGTATAGGCTTATCCTCTCAGAAGATGAAATGAGTGGTGGAATTAAGGAAGAAAATGATGATGAAATGAGTGAAGCCTCTGAATATGAACATCATTATGATCTCCTAGTCTCTTCAGTCAATGGCGAATATCAACAGGAGATCATTGGCACCCAAGGTTTATCTCCCAGAAAATACCACCCCTCACCAACACACACAAGAAGCAAAGTAGCTGGGAATACCACTGCACCACCAAAGTCCAAAACCCCCTCCCAGTTTTAATGATTAGTACATTCATATGGAATTTTAGAGGTATTAAAACCTCTGGTGCCACTGAGAGGCTAATAACACTAAAACAAATCCACAAATTATCATTGGTTGCAGTACTTGAAGCCTTTCAGATACCTTCCATATCAACCACTATAAAATCCAAATGTCCATGCAACATGCAACATCAAACATCAATAATAAAATTTGGATCTTCTGGGATCAAGATTTCACTTGTATTGTCCTTGATCAGGATGAGTAATAAATGATAGTGGAATTAAGACATGATGAGCCAGCAGACACCTTTCAGCTTACATCAATAATGCCAAATGCAATCCTATTCTGAGGAGACCTTTATGGGATAACCTGAGAGCCAGAGCACTGTCCTCCACTGTCCCATGGTGTGTCATTGGGGATTTCAATAAAATAGCCTCCTGTGAAGAAACTATTGGTGGGGTCCCTTATCAAATCAACAAAAGCTTGGAGTTCTTGAGTATGATTGAAGATTGTGGCCTTACAGATCTTGGTTACTATGGACCTAGGTACACTTGGTCTAATGGAAGAGGCCCATGTTCAATCAGGCCTAACAATGCTGCCAGATATTTCAAATTCCTGAACTGTTGGACTGAAAATGCATCCTTTATACCACTTGTTCAGGAAGTTTGGAACATACAATTCAGCAGTGGTGCTATGTGGGATTTTCACAAAAAAATGAAAGCCCTATGCACTGCACTGTCAAAATGGTCCAAAAATATATATGGAGATATATTTCAGAAGTCCACAAAGTTTGAAGAGAAAGTCAAAAAGATGAAGAAGTATAGGCAAAATTCAAGAAGGATACTGACAAAGCTATTGCCCATGAACTCACAGGTCAATATGTTAAACACCTGAAGATTGAAGAAACTGTTTTGAAACAGAAAACTCAATTGCAATAGTTCAAACATGGTGATGCTTAACTCAAAATATTTTCACTGTCTGATTAGACGGAGAAGGAGAAGAATTTACATACACAAAATAAAAAATAAAGATGATGATTGGATTTATGGAGATGAAGCAATTGGGGATGCTGCTTGTGGTCACTTCCAACAACTCTAGATCTTGGGGGCATAAAGGACCTCATGCCCTGCATTCCATCTCTTGTGACAGATGAGGATAATGATAGCCTAAACAAGGATCCTACTATGGAAGAACTAAGAGAAATAGTTTTCTCAATGAATCGTACAAGTGCTGCAGGTCCAGATGGATTTAATGGGAAATTTTTTCAACATTGTTGGGATATCATCAAAAATGACCTTCTGAATGTGGTAATTGACTTCTTGTGTGGTCAGTCAATGCCAAGTACATGAATCAGGCATGCTTAGTTTTGCTTCCAAAGGTGGAATTTCCCAATACTATATCAGAATTCAGACCTATAAGCCTAAGCAACTTCATCAACAAAATTATCTCCAAAATCATATGTTCCAGAATTGCTCCTATCCTTCCTAGAATAATCACTCCTAATCCGACTGGATTTGTTAAAGGTAGGAGTATTTCTGAAAACATTATGCTAGCTCAAGCGATTGTCCAAAAGCATCAAAAAGCCCAATGTAAGGGGCAATGTTATGATCAAACTGGACATGGCAAAAGGGTCTCATGGTCTTTCACATGAATCATGATAAGGATAATAGGATTCAGTAAAAAGATTATAGACATGGTGTGGAGAAAAATGTCAAACAACGGGTACTCTGTCTGTGTCAATGGCACTAGATGTGGCTTCTTCCATTCCACTAGGCACCTTAAGCAAGGTGACCCTTTGGCCCCTTCTCTATTCATTATGGGGACAGAGCTACTGTCAAGAATGCTCAAAAACCTCTCACATGATTAGTTCTTCAATGGTTTCTACATGGAAAAGACAGGTCCTCAAATCACACACCTGAGCTTTGCAGATGATGTGATCATCTTCGCTTCAGGATGCAGAACATTCTTCCAGAAAATCATGAGCATTCTTCATGACTATGAGTAGACCTCTGGACAGAAATCAACAAGAAAATAAGCCACTTCATGACTTCCCCATGTGCTTTTCAATATACCAATAGAAGAATCCAATAAGTCACAGGGTTTACCAAGAAGGATTCTCCTATCACCTATCTTAGGCTCATATCACCTATCTTAGTTGTCCTCTGTACACTAGTAGGGAAAGAATTATGCACTTCAACTCACTCATCTCCAAGTTAGTCAGCAAAATTAGAGGGTGGCATGGTCGGTTGTTATCCTATAGTGGCAGACTGACTCTAATCAAACATGTTCTTCAGTCACTACCCATCCATCCCTTTTCTGTTGTTTCCCCTCCTAAAATAGTCCTCAGGTAAATAGAGAAGCTGACATCTAATTTTTTTCCTGGGGTATGGATAAGGAGAAAAACACGTAACACTGGCTTCATGGCATATGTTATCTCACCCTATAGAAGAAGGGGGTATTGGATTGAGATCCATTGATGATGTTTGTAAATCTATGGAGTATAAACAATGGTGGTGGTTTAGAACCAAACAAACCTTGTGGAGTGAATTCCTTCTTGCAAAATACTGTAAAAGATCCCATCTAGTGTCCAAAAAATAGGATTTAGGAGTCTCAAGATTGGAGGAGAATGATGAACAACAAGAAGGAAGCTGACAATCATATTCTATGGAGACTACACTCAGGCAACATCAGTTTATGGTGGGATAACTGGCTAGGTATTGGCTGCCTAGCTAAATTCAGACAGGGTGGTAGTCGACCTAGAAACATCAAAGTCTCACACTTTTGGAACTGTGGACAATAGGACATACAGCAACTCAATCAAGTTTCACCTACTTCAAAGAAACCCCAAATCCTTCAAATCCAAATCCACTACAACCCTCTTCTTCCTGATAAAGTAATCTGGCACCCAACTAGCTCTGGGAACTTTACATGTGCCTTAGCTTGGAAGGTAGTTAGAGTAAAAAGAATGGTTCTTTTCACCAATAAGATGATCTGGCACAAAAACAACCCATTCAAGTGATCCTTTTGCCTATGGAGGGCCTTGAGGAATAAGCTTCCCATAGATGATAGAGTGGCCAGGTTTTGTTCTCCCAGTGTGAACAAATGTGTATATTTCATCAAGCCTGATGCCGAATCAGTAGATCATATCTTCAGTTTTGGGAATTTTGCCACAATCATTAGGAATCATTTTAAAGCACCTGCTGATATTCTGAGTCACATGAAACCTCTAACAATTACTCTTATGAAGTGGTGGTTACAACAAAGGAGAAATGAGGAGCACAAACTGATTCTCGATACAATGCCAATCATAATATGCTGGAACTTGTGGAAGAGTAGGTGTGCTGCTAAGTATGGGGGGAAAACATCTTCAATCACTAGAACCCTATACTCCATCACCTCAGACCTCCTCCTACTTCTCAAAACATCCCATGCCAATGTCAAATGGCCATCTAATTGGCCAGAGATCTCCCAGATCATGGGGAACCTGCATACCAAATCTCTGTTAAATAGGTCCTGTGATTAAAGCAAAAAATAGGCTATGTTAAGGTGAATTCTGATGGCAGTGCCTTAACAAACCCTGGGAAAATTTTAGTTAGGATCATTATCAGGGATCATCATGGTCAGTTCATACATGCCATAGAATGTCCTTTGGGAGAAGGCAATAATAATCTGGATGAAACCGAGGCAGCATATATTGGCATCAAATGGTTTATAGAAAATAGATTTCCTAAAATCCAGTTTGAAGCTGACTCTATGCTTATTATTCAGTGGTTGTCAAACAACTCTGACCCTCCGTGGTCCTTGAGTATACACATTCAGAGGATCAAAAACCTGAGCCATCAATGTGAAGACATCACCTATTCACATGTGTTCAGGGAAGCAAATAATCCTGCAGACACTCTTTCAAAATTGAGCCATGAATTCACTTCTCTAACCCACTTCAACAACCATTTAGAGTTGCCCACACACATAAGAGGCCAGTTTCACCTAGACCAAAATGGCACCCCTGCTTTCAGACACAAAAAGACCACCAGGGTGAATTTTCCATCTCATCTTTTTCTTGACAACCCTAATGTTTATGGTCCCTCATGATCTCTTCAATGGTGCAGTCACAGTAGTCTAAAACCCCATGAAATATGCCACCCCAAAAAGCAACAGTTTCACCCAGTTGTGGAATTTCTATGCCAAGTTTTTTCTAACCTTGTGTTTTCTTTTGCAGGTCTATCTCCTTTATAAATTACCCATTATAGTGTTGGATTTTCAGGGTGTGGTATTAGAATGTATGCTCATTCTCTTGAAATCACAACATAGGAATGAAGTGGGTTATAAAGGAGAAGAAGCTTTGATCTACTTGGGAATTCACCATCTAATGGTCTTACCTCAGCATAGTTTAGTTGTTGTACTATACATGTTGTGGCATAATGCAGCACACACACACCCAATCCCATAAAGAAACACCCCAATTCTTCTCAATACACCACTATAGACCACTAGACACATTCTTTCAACCATACTATCATGTCCAAAATGATAGGAGAAACCTAGAAGGAACTCATTTTTTACCTCACATGAGTGAATCCTCTCTGGTATTTTTCCCCTTTAAGTTCAATGATTTTAGAATCCACAAGAACCTAAGATCACACCTCCTCAATTGGGAATTTAGAGATGATCAATACCATGAGGCTCATAAAAATAGTAGCAACAAAAGATTGAGTAGTAATGCTCCTTTTTCTAACTCTGTTTTTTTTTTTTTTTGCAGGTTATACCTCAGGAACAGTATGCAATCAATTGGGATATTTCTTGGGAGTTATATTAGTATGTATGATGCTCAACCTCCCAGAAACATACCAATTGATATTCATATACCATCCCAATATAATCCCCAACACACATATACCAACAGAACCACCCATCTCACCCAGAGTAAAAATAACACTCCCAATTGCAGCTTCTTCAGAAATTACTTTACCATTTTTTGCAGCTGGTAGACACTTACCTCACTCATATACAAACACCCTCCCTCAGTACACCCAACATACCAACATCATCTCTCAATACACCCTCTCTCACAGTCAACTTTATCTCTCACTGTCCCTGCCTCTCCAAAACACACAAGAACATGGGGATATAGCATTCTTTTGACAATAAAGATGCTAACTGCAATCCTTCTCACCCTTCTGGTCCTCTGCTTTCTACAGCCTCAACCAATAAACCCCATTATTCAGCTCCTGAATTAAAAACCCATAAGAACCTGGTTCAGGAGCTCTGTTACCTATCTACAGCTTCAGACAAATGCCTACAGACAACACAAGAACGTGTAGACAGTTGCCTATCAGATATCAGTGTTACCATCCTCTCCCCTACTCCTATACTCATTTCCAGAACCCACAAGAACCTGGGGATTAATTTCCCCTTCACTAACATGTTTGTTATTTTTTGCAGGTTTACTAAGCAGACTTATTCATCAGATGCTTTTTCAGCTAGTGGTATTAGCATCCCAAATGCTCATTCTGCTTAAAATGCATCAAATGTCCCAAGTCTCTCATCTCACCCTCAAACACATATTCCATATTCTTAGCAACTGGATGCAACATAGCACCCTCCAGATACCTCCAGTACTCACTCTACAACCTCAACTTTGCTGCTTTAATTCTCATGAAACTTCACATGCTCCTGAATCACTGCAGCTACCTCATCAGTAACAAGGCATCAACATAGCTACTAGGTAGAAAAATCCTAGGGGCCTAGATCTCATCACCATGATCTGCATACTCATGAGGCTTCAACAACAAACAACCATCCTTGGCAATGATTCATCTAACAATCAGAAGAGATCTGAAGACCATAGGCTAGCTAGGACAAATAAAGCAAGCCAATGCTCACTCTCTACTATCATCAGCAAGAAGCAACATACCATATACTCAATCCATGATCCCTTTTTGATAAATATCTTCAACCTAGCTTTCTTTGATCTCAATGCCAAATCAAGGTTGAAGATAGCCCCCTCATGTATCATATGTATTTTGTCATACTCCGTAAGGAACTTCTACTCTTTTACTAGATATAGAATTGTTTGTATATGGAAGATAATCTTCCAACTAAATATTTTGGTAGAATTAGGTTTTCTTGTACGATATTGTATAGTTGACCTAGGTTTACTTCATTCTGATTTTGTACATCTAATTGACTATCATAGATTGATAGTCAATTGGATTACCAGCATAGGTCTAACCCACTATAGCTTCCAGGTTCTATCTGGACATTATGTTTACATGACTAGGTGTCTATGTACCATACTCTGGGAGATCAGGTTTATATCCTCCTCTTTTGTTGTACTTTGCTTGTTATTATATATAAAAATTAGGTCGAGGCACTATGCCTAGTGGATTCAGTTAAATAAATCCTAAACCCTAAACCAATAGGTAAAAAAATTAAAAAAATGGGCAGAGCCCAGTTAGTTACAGCGGTTGTACCTGAGCCTACTAGCTACACCCACATTATAGAATCTTTTGGACAGATTGACTAGGCTACACCCATATGTCTTCGTAAGTGAGCGGTATGAGGATCCCCAGGACTTCATAGATAGGTTCAGGGACGGACTACACAACATTAAAATATTAGGGTCGCATAGGGTGGATTTCACTACTTTTCAGCTAGAGGGCAGGGCCCGTAAATGGTGGCAGTCTTATCTTTTTGGTAGGCCAGTGGGTTCTCCTCCCATTACTTGGGACCAGTTTAAGAGGCTTTTCTTGGATAGGCATATTCTACCCTTCGAGAAGGAAGAGTTGCGGTGTCAGTTTGAGCAGCTCGAGTAGGGTCAGATGTCCGTGACTGATTATGAGGCAAGATTTTCTAAGTTATCTCGACATACACTTATTATACTTCCTACAAATGCAAAGAGATTGCCGAGATTTGTTGTGGGGTTGGACCCCAGTATTCAGGCTTGTATGGTCCATGAGGTTGAGATAGGTATTGATTATCATGTAATGGTAGAGATTTCTCGAAGGATTGAAGGCTACCACCGGAGAGGTAGGGAGCAGATAAAGTAAGAAAAGAGGACTCGTTTCTCGAGAGATTTTAGAGATGCCCTGGCTACAGGCAGAGGTCAGATTGGGAGGGGTCAGCCTAGTAGGCCCACATATCCAGCACTACCACCTTCTAGGGGTGATCCAGCACGACCGTATTTTAGCGATGTGCTGGAGAGTTCTTATCGCCCACCAGCTCATCAGGGTTCTTCCAGTACCTATATAAGTACCATTCTAGAGAGTTTGTACCACCCTCTAGCCATTTAAGGTTCTTCTAGTAGGTATTCAGTCCATCAAGGTCAGACTTCGGGGCAGCACTCTATGGTACCGAAAGGCTATTACCAATATGGGGATCAGGGTAACATGAAGAGAACTTGTCCCAAACTTTAGGGTAAGGAAGTACAATAGGGTCATCAGCCTATGATTGCAGCATCAGCTGTCCAACCACCTAGAGGTGGGGGACAGGCGGGTAGGGGCCGTCCTAGAGGTGGAGGGTAGGTAGGGGAGGTCAGCCAGCTATTGTTCAGTTAGGTGGAGGCCAGCCAGTCGGCGCTCTAGCTAGATTTTATGCTTTTCTGGCCAGACTAGATGCAGTAGCCTCAAATGGCATGATCACATGTATTATTTCTATTTGCGGTAGGGATGCTTCAGTGTTATTTGATCTCGGATCTACCTATTCATATGTTCCATCTCTATTTGCTCATTACTTGGTTATTCCTCGTGAGTCCTTGGGTACTCTTATTTATGTGTCCACCACCCCTGTGGGCGATTCTATGGTTGTGGATCAGATCTATCCATCTTATGTTGTCATATTATGTGGTTACGAGACTAGAGCGGGCCTTCTGTTACTTGATATGACCAACTTTGAGGTCATCTTCGGCATGGACTGGTTATCACCGTATCATGCCATCCTTTATTTTTATGCCAAGACTGTTACTTAAGCGATGCCAGAGTTACCGAGATTAGAGTGGAATGGTTCTCCTGTTAGTACATCTAGTCCGGTCATCTCTTTTCTGAAGGCTTGACATATGGTAGAGAAGGGTTGTTTGGCTTATCTAGCCTATGTTCGGGATACCACTACAAAGTCTCAGACATTTGATTCAGTGTCAGTAGTCTAGGAGTTCGTCGATGTGTTTTGTTCTGACCTTCTAGGCATGCAACCAGATCGTAATATTGATTTCTGTATTGATTTTGCTATAGGTACCCAGCCTATATCTATCCCATCATACATTATGGCTCTGAAAGAGTTGAAGGATTTGAAAGAGTAGGTTAAGGAGATGTTAGCAAAGGGGTTCATCAGGCCAATCGTATCACCTTGGGGTGCACCACTGCTATTTGTGGAGAAAAAAGATGGGACTATGGGGATGTGCATTGATTACCGCCAGTTGAACAAGGTAACCATCAAGAACAAGTATGAGTTATCGCATATTGATGATTTGTTTGACCAGTTGCAGGGTGCTAGGGTGTTCTCTAAGATCGACTTGAGGTCGGGGTACCATCAGTTAAAGATTTAGGACTTGGATGTTTCGAAGACTGCCTTCCGTACTAGACATAGCCATTATAAGTTTCTAATGATGTCCTTCGGCTCTACTAATGCCCCAGCGGGGTTTATGGATTTGATGAATTAGGTGTTCAAAATTTATATTGATTTGTTTGTTATTGTCTTCATTGATGACCTCTTGATTTACTCACGTAGCCTAGGGAGCATGAGCAACATTTGAGAGTGGTGCTTCAGACATTGCGAGAACATAAGTTGTATGCTAAGTTATCCAAGTGTGAGTTTTGGCTAGAGTCTGTGGCATTCTTAGGGAATATGGTATCAGGAGACGGTATTAAGGTGGATCCCAAGAAGATTGAGGTAGTTCAGAGTTGGCCTCGTCCAACTATGGTGATTGAGATCAGCAGTTTCCTGGGGTTAGTAGGTTATTATCATCGATTTGTGTAGGGTTTTTCATCCATTGTAGAACCTCTTACTAGATTGACCCAAAAGGGTGTTCCATTCTATTGGTCCAATGATTGTGCGGCGATCTTTCAAAAGTTCAAGACAACTTTGACTACAACACCGGTTCTAGTATTGCTTTCTTGTTTGAGGATGTATATGGTGTATTGCGATGCTTCACACGTTGGCTTGGGTTGTGTATCGATGTAGAAGGGGTATGTTATTGCATATTCTTTGTGTTAGCTAAAGATTCATGAGAAGAATTACCCTGTGCACGATCCAGAGTTAGCCGTGATTGTTCATGCTCTTAAGATCTAGAGGCATTATCTCTTCGGGGTGTCATGTGAGCTTTACACTGATCATCACAGCTTACATCATTTGTTCATCCAAATGGGTCTCAATTTGAGGCAGCGTAGATGGATTGAGTTATTAAAATGTTATGACATCACCATTTTTTATCATCCGGCAAGGAAAATGTAGTCACAGATGCCTTAAGAAGAAAGGCAGAGAGTATGGGTAGCTTGGCATTCCTTTCAGCAGATGAGTGGCCACTAGCATTGGACATTCGGTCTTTCGCTGACAGACTTATGAGGTTGGACATTTCAGAGACCAGCGGAGTTCTTGTATGTATTGTCGCTCAGTCTTTACTATTGGAGTAGATAATGGTGTGATAGTTTGATGATCCGCACTTGGCAGTTCTTAGAGAGACGGTACTACAAGGTGGTGCCAAGGAGGTTTCTATTGACGAGGATGGTATTTTGCGACTCCAGGGTCGTCTATGTGTTCCTAATGTCGATGGCTTGAGAGGGAAGATTCTAGAAAGGTCACATAGTTCTTGGTATTCCATTAATCCAGGTTCTACGAAGATGTATCGTGACCTGAGGCAACATTATTTGTGGCAACAGATGGAGAAAGACATATTCGAGTATGTATCTAGGTGCCTAAATTTCCATCATGTTAAGTATAAACACAAGAAGCCAGGTGTCCTACTCTAGTAGATGACTATAACAGAGTGGAAAGCATTACTATGGACTTTGTAGTTGGGTTGCCGTGAACCTTGTGGAAGTTTGATATAGTTTGGGTCATTATCGTTGACCAAGTCGGCACACTTCATTCTAGTTGCAACTACTTATACTTCAAAGTGGTTGGCCTAGATTTATATTCGGGAGATAGTTCGATTGCACGGTGTGCCTATTTGCATCAATCATATAGATGCCCTTAGTTCACTTTGCATTTTTAGGGAGTCGTATAGAGTGATTTGGGGACCCGTGTAGAGCTCAACACTATGTTTCACCCACAGACCGATGGGCAGTCAGACCGGATAGTTCAGATATTGGAGGACATGCTTAGAGCATGCGTGATTGACTTTGAGGGACAATGGGATCAGTTTTTGCGTTTGGCCGAGTTAGCTTACAACAACAGTAATCAGTCCAGCATCGAGATGGCTCCATTTGAGGCTTTATATGGTCAGCGATGTCATTCTCCCATCGGGTGGTTTGAGCCCGGCGAGGCTAAGTTATATGGTACTGATTTGGTGAAGGATGTCTTGGAAAAGGTAAAGTTGATTCAGGAATGACTTTGCACAGCATAATCCAGACAGAAGAGTTACGCAGATCAGAAGGCATGTGATGCGTCATTTATGATATTTGAGAAGGTTCTCTTGAAAGTCTCGCTGATGAAGGGGATCATGAGATTTGGAAAGAAGGGCTAGTTGAGCCCAAGGTTTATAGGCTCATTTGAGGTGTTGAGGCAAGTTGGAGAGGTTGCTTATAAGCTTGCTTTGCCTCCCAGCCTATCAGGAGTTCATCCGGTTTTTCACGTGTCTATGCTTCGAAGGTATCACGCCGACTTGTCACATGTGTTAGACTTCAACACTATTCAGCAAGATGAGAACTTGGGTTATGAGGAGGAGCCAGTTGCCATAGTTGCTAGACAAGATCGCCAGTTGATATCCAAGAGGATTTCCATGGTAAAGGTTCAGTGGAGGGGCTAATCAATCGACAAGGCGACGTGGGAGTCCGAAGAAGACATGCGAAGAATATATCCATACTTGTTCAACACTTCAGGTATGAATCTAAACCCGTTCGAGGACAAACTTTTTTTTAAGAGGTGGAGAATGTAACGACCTGAACGGCCGTTTTGCTTTCAAAAACCCCGTTCCCCTAAATTAAACTTCTCTTAATTTTTTTAATAATTTATGACTTGCGAGGATGGATAGTTCGGAATTGGGAAGAGTTCGGGTTGAAATCATAACATTTGGTTTCGTAAGGTTGGCTTAAAGGCTAATTCTGACTTCGGCCAACGTTTTGAGTAAATGACCTCGGAATCAGGATTTGACGGTTCCAATAGGTTCGTATGACGATTTCAGACTTGGACGCATGTTCGGAGCGGGTTTTGGACGACCCGAGAGTGCTTTGGTGGCTAATAGTGAAAGTTGGCATTTTGAGCAAATTCCATAAGTTTGGATTGAAATGGATTTTTACATTATAGACGTCTGTTTGGGATTCCAATCTAGAGAATACCTCGTATGGTGATTTTGTACTTAGTAGCGCGTCCGGAAGTTGATTCGGAGGTCCATAGGTTATTTCAGAGTCATTTGGCGAAATTAGAAACTTGAAGTTTTTGGAAAGTTTGATCGAGTGTAGACTTTTTTATATCGGGTTCGGATTCCAGTTCTGGAACTTGGAGTATGTCTGTAATATATTTTAAGACTTGCACGCAAAGTTTGGCATCATTCTGAGTTTATTTGAAAAGAATCGGATGCGTGGAAGTGTTTTAGAAGCTTTGGAGTTCATGAATAAATTCATGCATTTTGGCGTCCAATTCATGGTTTTTTGATGTTATTTTAGTGTTCCGCTCATGCGAGAAAGTTTGTATGATGCTGCTATACTTCTATGGGTGATTGGTGTGGAGACCCGAGGGCTCGGGTGAGTTTCGGACGATCGAAAGGGATGAAAAACACTCTACATTTCTGGTGTTTCTTAGCATCAGTCGCAGATCTTGCAAATGAGAATGCATACCTCGCATTTGCGGGAAGATCTTTGCAATTGTAAATTAGCTCGACTGGGTCATTGTTCGCATTTGCGACCTCAGCAGTGATCGCATTTGCGACCCATGCATCGCATTTGCAACTTGAGCAGCTGAAGCTAGGCTTCGCATTTGCAAGTGTTTTGTCACATTTATGACCCTCGCATTTGCGAACCTGGTGTTGCAAATGTGATATCAGAGCCTTGTGTCCAACTCTTTTAATTCGGGACTGAGGCCATTAATCTTATTTCACTTCATCTCTTCGGCGATTTTTGGAGCTTTTGGAATAGGGTTTTCACCTAGAACTTTGCGGTAAGTATTTCTACACAACATGAGTTAAATACAGAGATTATGGGTGGATTAACATGTAAAAATTAGTGAAAATCAATAGATGAAAATCTAGGTTTTTGATAAAAATGATATTTGACCACGAAAATGGTTAGGGAACTTAGTAAAAATCATATATTTATGTTCCTAAGGTTATGGGTAACAATTTTCTTCAAAGAATTTCGGAATCCGGGCACGTGGGCTTGGGGGTGAATTTTAGGAATCTTGCTATTTAGGTTGGGGAATCACTTTAATTGTGGTTATATAAACTTTTGATCATATATTGATTAGTTTTTACACTATTTGAATAGTTTTGGATTGATTCGGCTCTTATTTGAGGGTTTTAGCGCATTCTTGAATTTGAAAGTAGACTTTGAGGCGAGATAAGTCTCTTTTCTAACCTTGTAAAAGGAAAATTTTCCCATAGGTGAAATTAATTAATAAGTGAATTATTTGTGGGGCTATATACACACGAAGTGACGAGAGTCCGTACGTAGCTACTATTCTTGCTTATGTTTGGGTAGTTTTAAGTTTACACCATGCTTTACGAACATAGTTATTTGATTGTATTTGTTAATTGTATCAAATGTAATTAAGTTGAGGATTTCTAAGGATTTAAAATCTTCAAGTCGAATTGTTTTTATTTTTAAAAGTATCAAGAAAGGATAATGATTTATTGATAAATTTATATTTGACTGCGTCACATATCTGATTCGCAAGCGGGGTAATAGATGCATCTATAGTTTGAGCTGTTTGACCCTCGGCGGTGTATATTTTATATTTATGTTGGATCGGATCGAAAGTCCTCAGTGGAATTTGTGTGTGATATTAGAACTGGAAATCCTTTTCATATCTTGTATAAATTCATTGTTTGAGAGATCATTTGTTTAAAATGAAGGAAGTTTTTTCGGTTCTTAAATATGATGAAAGAATTGTTCGGCTACTTCTTGTTCTGAGTTTTATTGTTATCTCTCTATGTCATGCTTAATTAGAATTTCATGTTATTATATTTTTGGCCCTTAGTAAGTCCCGCAGTCGAACCCTCGTCACTACTTCTTCGAGGTTAGACTAGATAGTTGTTGGGTACATATTTTTATTTACTTATGCTGCACTTCTGTACTTAATTGTACAGGATTTGAGGCAGGTGCATCTGGCCACCAGTCCGACGCGTAGATTTGACCCACATCTCGAGACTTCAAGGTGAGATACCTTCTGAGGCATTGTGCATCAGCTGGAGTCTTCTTTATGTTATATTTTTTTTATCTATTTTCTTTCAGAAAGTAGGCTAGCATTCTTTGTATATTTTACTAGATTGCCATCATATTTGTGACACCACGTCTTGTCACAAATACTTGTAGACTTATGATTTTGGAATTTTTTTAGATGATTACGATATGTACTCTTTCGCTTCCATTTAATTGTGTTCCATCTGCAAAATTTCTTAATCTTTTAATAAATGAGAAAGTAACACCCATTTAATAATTTATTTAAACGAACGATTACTAGTTTGATCAGTGTTGGCTTACCTAACAGCGGTGCTAGGTGACATCACAGCCTGAAATGGAAATTTAGTCATAACATGTTTGCACATTGGTTGCATAGTTTTGGACCATCAAGCTTTTGCTTGAGGTGTTAGAGTCATGTCGGAGCCGGTTATGGAACTTCGGGGAGAGGTAAGTCTCTTTTATAACCTTGTAAGAGAGAATTAACCCCATAGGTGAATTGATTTAATATATTTTGCTATTTGTGGGGGGGCTACGTACGCACGAGGCGACGAGAGTCCGTACGTAGCTACTAATTGTGCTTATGTTTGGGTAGTCTAGGACCCAAATCATGTTATATTTGCAATGTTTGCACCCTACTCGTTAATTTAATAGTTTAAATCATATTGGAACTTGATAAAGGAATTGTAAAAGGTTAAACTTCATTTACTTGAGTTTTGGATGGGTCACTCGACCGTTAATGAGAATTGATATTTCTTTGAATATTAACCTCTTAATAAATTATAAATCAATTGTTATAAAGTATTTTCTCTTTTGTGGAGCAAGCCAAAAGCCTCGCTAGCAGATAGATGCATTTGTTGTTTGTGTTGTTCGACCATCAGCAGTGCACAACTTAAGTATTTTATGTTGGATCGGGTTGTATGACCTCGGCAGGAATTGCGCATGATAACTCTTTGATACTAATAATAATTGGCTGCTTCATTGACTTGAGATATAAAAAATTTAGTGATGAAAAATAAATTTGGAAATTCCTATTAGTAAAAGGATTGTTATTATTTTCGGTCATTCAGTTTTCAGCTATATTATGTGGTCCACACTTAATTATTATATCGATATTTTATGGTTAGCCTATAGTAAATGTCGGAGTCGACCCCTCGTCACCACTTCTTCGAGGTTAGACTAGATACTTATGGGTACGCGTTGATTAACGTACTCATACTACACTTGCTGCACATTTTGTGCAGGTACATATATGTCTAGTGGTCTTCTGGATGCAGAGGCGCAACTATTGCTGTCACGATCCAAAATCCACTAAGGGTCGTGGTGGCGCCGGACAGCGCTGCCAGGCAAGCCAACTAAATTATCAATTAAATTCTCCTTTGAATACCTTTGAAAATCTAGGATTTTTCCTTCCATTTTTTATAATTAAAACAATCTCTACTTCAATTCAAATTAAGTAATAACTACTAGTACACCTCTTTCAAAAACCATCCCAGAACCCGGTGTCACAAGTGCATGAGCAGCAACTGATAAGGAAAATAAAATACAACATCTGTCCGAAATACAATGGACAGCGAATAAATATAAAAATGCTGAAAGGAACTACACTAGTTGCGGGTCGCCTCGAACAATGTAGCTTACCTAGTCCCAGAATCTTCCGCGCTGCTACGCCCAGTAGGCTGCTAGAGATGCCTATACCTGTGCAACAAAAATGCACAGAAGTGTAGTATGAGTACGTAAACAACGTGTACTCAATGAGCATCCCGCCTAATCTCGAAAAAGTAGAGACGAGATGGCCAACTTCGACAATTACTAGAGGTCCAATAATAGTATACTAAAAGTTTGAGGAGATCAGGGATTTTATATATATCGGTTCTAACTCACAAAGCTGGTAAACACACAATACACCTTCAACAAATAATAAAGGATCTTCAAGATTTACTTTTCTTTATTTTATCAATTTATATCAAGCCATGGAAGGCAGCATCAGCGTATAAAATTCTCAGGCAACGATATATAAATCATGCGCAAATCATGCCGAGGCGACGACCCGCTCTAACAGAAAATAAATGTGCACTTGCCGAGGGTCGACAGCGCGCCTATAGATGCATCTATTTAATCTGCCGAGGTGTTCAGACCGTTCCAAAATAAACACATAGAGACATTCAATCAAGAAGCCAACAGGGGGCAATTATTCAAAGCAAAGTTAATTATCTTTTAACAATTTAAGGAAATAAGGTTCAGATCCTGTTAAAAATTCATTTACTATTTTGATGTGGTTTAAGCAATTTAACTATCCATAAGATTTCAAATATTCACAGTATAGCATGCTTTTGCGTCCTAGACTACCCGGACAATAGCATAATAGTAGCTACGCACGGACTCTCGTCACCTCGTGTGTACGTAGCCCCCACAAATAGGAGCACATAATCAATTATTTTACCTATGGGGACAATTCCCTCTTACAAGGTTAGAAAGGAGACTCACCTCGCTCCGAAGATCCACACCGGCATTACACGCCCTTCCAAAGATTCTAATTGATGCGCTACACTCCAAAACTAGCCAACGGTTACGCAAATCCATTAATATATGCTCAATTATTCCTTACAATCTAATTTATAGTAGTTCCTAACTCCGATAGAAAAGTGGACAAAAATGCCCTTGGGCCCACGTGCCCGGAATCCAAAATTTCTCGAAGATAAAGTTTACCCATGACCTTAGGAACTCAAATATAAAATTTTGACTAATTTTCCTACCCAAAATCGTGGCTAAATCCCAAGAATATAATTTTCTAGGTTTTCCACCAAAACCTCAATTTTTATACTAATTTTCATGCTCAAATCCATACATAATTGATGTATTCAACTCAAAATATGTGGGGATAACTTACCTTATCATTGATGACGAAAATC
The DNA here is from genome assembly GCA_026770625.1 of Nicotiana glauca. Lineage (NCBI taxonomy): Eukaryota > Viridiplantae > Streptophyta > Magnoliopsida > Solanales > Solanaceae > Nicotiana > Nicotiana glauca. The sequence continues at coordinate 165,344 of MU780716.1, forward strand.
CCCTCTTGAAGCTCCCCCAAAAATTGCCAGGCCATGAAAAATAAGAGAAATGAACTCAAATCACGATTTTCAAACATCCATTCTGCCCAGTTGTTTCCGCTTCTATGGAATTATTTCCGCTTATGCGGTTAACACGCCGCTTCTGCGGTTCATTCCCAAGCCGCCCAGCTTCCGCTTCTGCTCTTCCTTTTCCGCAGGTGCGGTCCCGCATCTGCGGCTCCCTAACCGCATCTGCGGTCCCAGCTTTCCTCACCAAAATTTGCATCTGCAGTCTTCCTGGCCGCTTCTGCGGATTCCTAACCGCATATGCGGTCCCTGCTCCCCTCACTCCCAACCGCTTATGCGGTCCCTTCCTCGGTTCTGGGGTTCCATTTCCGCAGAAGCAGAAATACCAGCAACTAGACCCTTTAGCCATTTTTCAACTTCCAAATTTGATCTGTTAACCATCCGGAATCCACCCGAGGCCCCCGGGACCTCAACCAAACCTACCAACCAATCTCAAAACACATTACGGACTTGCTCGAGGCTTCAAATCGTATCAAACAACGCTAAAACCATGAATTACACCCCGATTCAAGCTTTATGAACTTCGAAATTTCATACTTCTACTTCTGATGTTTAACCTATCAAATCACGTCCGATTGACCTCAAATTTTGCACACAAGTCATATTTGACATTACGGACCTACTCCAGCTTTCGGAATCGGATTCCGACCCCGATATCAAAAAGTCCACTTCCGGTCAAACTTCTCAAAAACCTTCAAATTTCTACCTTTAGCCAAATGACTTCAAAATGACCTACGAGCCTCCGAATTCACTTCCGATCTCGCTCCCAACTCCAGAATCACAATACGGAGCTACTCCCAGTCTCGGAATTCCAAACGGACATCGATAACAATGAAATGCACTTCAAACCAAACTTATGAAATTTCTTCTAAAATGCTAACTTCCACAATAGGCGCCAAAACACTCCCGAGTTATCCAAAACCCGATCCGGGCATACACCCAAGTCTGAAATCATCATACGAACCAGCTGGAACATTCGAATCTTGATTCCAAGGTCGTTTACTCAAAATTTCCAATCTTAGCTATTTTCTCCAACTTAAGACTTCTGAAATGAGAATTTTCATTTAAATTTAACTCTGATCTTCCTGAATTTCAATTCCGACCATACGCACAAGTCGATATACCTGAAATGAAGCTGTTCATGGCCTCAGACCGCTGAACGACGCACTAGAGCTCAAAACGACCGGTCGGGTCATTACATTCTCTCCCACTTAAACATACGTTCGTCCTTGAACATGCTAAGAACTACACTGGAGTGGTCTGAAATCGCTGTTTAACTTGTCATGCGCCTTCCCGTGCTACCACAACTAAGTTGAGCATATTAGCTCGATCAATTCTGAAGATATTCTCTTTTACTCAAGTAGATACGCCTTAAGGCCCAATTCCAACGTCCGAAACTCAATGCTAGGCCTGTTTCCAACATGCGCTCATCATATCCATAACTACACGCTGCACCGACATGACTGCATAACTTTGTTGAATTCACAACTTGCACCACTTTACTCATAGGATCACCGTAACATTCTCTGATCAATAAATAAAAATTCCACGAATCTGAGGCTCCCATTGCATCTCATGACCTACATAGGTTCTGCTCTAATTCTTACAATAACACCACGACGGAAGGGATGTGCCGAAATTCATAACCAACTGTCGAGTCAACAAATCATTAGATCTATACCCCTGACAAAACCATCACCTCATACAGGACCAAATAATGGCCTTATCTCCATAATACACTTCATATAATCAAACCGCACTGGTCCTAAACCCAATAATCTCGTCTCACCCAGTACGAACTGCTCGCCTCGGACACAATCAAAAGTCCCATATGACGCTACCATGTGCCAATAGGCTACCAATTAGAATGTGATACAAAAGGAAACAAGCTCTGAAAAGGAGACCTAATTTCCCCGCTCGTGAATCATACATGCGATGCGGGAAACATGCTAAACGGACACCCCGCTCGCGAATCATACATGCGACGCAGGCTCACAGCTAGAACGAGCTTCCCTCAGAAAATGGGAAACATAACACATAAAGGCAAATAGGGGAACTGTACTGAACATCACACTGCTATGGCGTGCAACCCGATCTACCCATGGCGGCATGCCACCCGATCCACACATAGAACTCACATAAGGAGATGCACATCGAGCCAAATTTGCTCATTACAACAAATTACCGAATATCGGTCATAGGCATGCTAAATGCATAATAACATCCCCGAGGGAACATATAGCGCCATAAGCTACAAAACCTAAGCACAACAGAGGTGTGATATACAATCTGAATCTCAAGAGCCATCTTACTCATAACACATCATTTCTACGTGGATCCTCAACACATAAACAATTTCTCAAGCCGTCTCACAACTCCCACGGCGCAATGCATCACTACATGGATTATATGACAACGAAATAACACCCTGACTACTCAATAAGCAGTGCATTACTTAAATGCACACAACTGGCCTGACATAGAGCCCAAATTCACATTTAAATCCATCCCCTGACCTTAAGTCGATCTTGATCATATCAAACTAGGCCAATAACCTTTCAAAGGTCCATACTAATTTCCCTCTTCTCATAACACACAAGGACAACCATAATAACCAGAGTACAGTCCACAACTCAGAATCCGAGTGCCCTCTAGGCATCCATTCTTAATTTAATGATATCATCACAATTCTTCATACTTGGTCTATATCTTGAATCAATCAACTGGCTACGTGCCACATTTATGCAATCTTCCTGTGGAACACACTCCCACAATCTACCATAACAATTAACTGGGTCTTACCTCTAACCCACCGACCGCACTAACGCTGAAAAGCGATCAAGAATCATTAACCATGATACAAGCCCTCTTTACAAACACCAATCTCAGGTGACGCTGAAGACAATCCCAACTTACTTTAAACACCGAAACTCCTTTCCTGCTCATCCGAGCTTGTGACATCTTTGTCCACACCGAACTGCAACTTTGATTCTCGTTTCAAATTTCATATTACTCGCTGCTCCCGACATGCCCATGAACAGTGGGACACAATTCTTCATCATAATTCTAAAATTGTTAATAGATTAAAACTTCATCACATCAAAGCTTTTCACTAAACTCACTTTAGGAGAATCACAACAACATAAAGGCGAATACTCATAACCGTAGAACATGCAAACATCTAAGTAGTGGTCTAAGCCACCATATCCCTTCCGGAATCCGCTTCCACATAACAAGCCATAATAGTAGAATGCTTCAGAATAATATCAATTACAGCGGCTGACAAGCCTCTTATGCACCGCCACAGATCACTTGCATAACTTAATCACGCTGAAATAGCTGATCTCTACCACCAACATGCCAACTAAATTATGGCTAACCAATCTATCTTCTTCTAATTTATCCTTTATTGCCGTAGAAGTAATACCAACTCCATTCAATACATGGCATACTCCATCTACACTTATTCCGAGTGACATTGAATCACGAGACTATGACGTCTCAAATCCCACGAATTATTCCGTACCTCCCAAATGCCACACTGCAAGCCAAAACGTCACAGATCATTCTGCGCCTCTTCTCATAGGCTGCTAACAAGCTTGATTATTTTACCCGTAATTATACGCTCAAAATCATTAGGCATCACACCTCATCTCGTGAATTTACCATGACCGTTGTTGAGAGCCACCCGCTCTGACTTAGCCCCGAATATAATCAACTCCATGAGTCTCCCATCACACGAGTACCCCCTTGGTACAGAACCCACCGAAACACTTCCCTTAGAACCCACATCTGCACAAAGCAAAATCCTGAATCTTTCCCCCAAGTCTGGGCATGATCCAATAAGGCCAACGATAGCCCACCTTTAATAATTCCTTTGCCCATATCACCACTTATGGTTTTTCCCCGTAGCTGAATTAGCCGAACAATATGCTAATAACCTGAAACCTCGCGAGCAGTTAACTCTGCAACCCCATCATAAGAGGTGGGACTATCCCACTTAGCTTGAATCCATTATTTCACAACTCTGGAATTTACCAAGATTCCCTAGCTTCCATCGACATAACCTTGCACGATTAACCACAAAAATTCTCGGATTCTTTCTACAAAACCCCATTCTTTTATACTTTGATTCGCCATCTACATTTGCATGACCGATCTCTTTGCTACATAATCGATTAAATTCTTCGCAGAAGCCTCGCCAAACACGCGACTGCTAACCTGCTCACTTGGGTAACCCGCCTATAGAAGGCTCTCCCCGATATCTTCCCACACTACTGCACAGGGTACAATTACTATGACATCAATGACCCTCCCTGAGTTTGAGCTCACTCTCCAGTTGCACAGGTCCATTTACCCCTCGTGGACATCATTTAAATGTGTGACCACATCCTTCCAATTCAAATTTTATGCTGCATCCTTCTTCATTTAAGTGGCTCCTTTCCATCATACTAAATCTCCGGCCGCACAAGAATAAACAACAACAACAACAACAACCCAGTATAATCCCACAAGTGGGGTCTGGGGAGGGTAATATGTACGCATACCTTACCCCTACCCCGGGGGGCAGAGAGGTTGTTTCCAGGAGACCCTCAGCTCAAGACATCAGCAAGAGACGATAAGTTAGTACTATCAATAGACTGATACTAAAAATAACATGAAATACACAACATAACACAAAATAGCAAAATAGCAGCAATATAAGAAATACGAAATAGATGAAAGGTATACTAATATCCAATAGATAACTCCCTGTATCGGTAGCTGATCAGTAACATCC
>MU780716.1:173705-186590 GCA_026770625.1 Nicotiana glauca
ACTAGACTTGCTCATGACTCGTGAGACTGACGGGAACCTAGTGCTCTGATACCATGTTGTCACGACCCAAAATCCACTAAGGGTCGTGGTGGCGCCGGACGCCGCTGTCAGGTAAGCCAACAAAATTATCAATTAAATTCTCCTTTGAATACCTTTGAAAATCTAGGATTTTTCCTTCTATTTTTCATAATTAAAACAATCTCTACTTCAATTCAAATTAAGTAATAACTACTAGTACACATCTTTCAAAAACTATCCCAGAACCCCGTGTCACAAGTGCATGAGCAACTACTGATAAGGAAAATAAAATACAACATTTGTCTGAAATACAGTGGACAGGGAATAAATATAAAAATGCTGAAAGGAACTACACTAGCTGCGGGTCGCCTCGAACAATACAGCTTACCTAGTCCCAGAATCTTCCGCGCTGCTACGCCCCGTAGGCTGCTAGAGATGCCTATACCTGTGCAACAAAAATACACAGAAGTGTAGTATGAGTACGTAAACAACGTGTACTCAATGAGTATCCCGCCTAATCTCAAAGAAGTAGAGACGAGATGGCCAACTTCGACACTTACTAGAGGTCCAATAATAGTATACTAAATGTGTGAGGAGATCAGGGATTTTATATATTTCGATTTTAACTCACAAAGCTGGTAAACAGGCAATACGCCCTCAACAAATAATAAAGGATCTTCAAGATTTACTTTTCTTTATTTTATCAATTTATATCAAGCCATGGAAGGAAGCATCAGCGTATAAAATTCTCAGGCAACGATATATAAATCATGCGCAAATCATGCCGAGGCGACGACCCGCTCCAATAGAAAAAAAATGTGCACTTGTTGAGGGTCGACGACGCGCCTATAGATGTATCTATTTAATCTGCCGAGGCGTTTGACCCGTTCCAAAATAAACACATAGAGATATTCAATCAAGAAGCCAACAGGGGGTAATTATTCAAACCAAAGCTAATTCTCTTTTAACAATTTAAGGAAATAAGGTTCAGATCCCGTTAAAAATTCATTTACTATTTTGATGTGGTTTAAGTAATTCAACTATCCATAAGATTTCAAATATTCACAGTATAGCATGCTTTTGGGTCCTAGACTACCCGAGCAATAGCATAATAGTAGCTACGCACGGACTCTCGTCACCTCGTGTGTACGTAGCCCCCACAAATAGGAGCACATAATCAATTATTTTACCTATGTGGACAATTCCCTCTTACAAGGTTAGAAAGGAGACTCACCTCGCTCCGAAGATCCACACTGGCATTACACGCCCTTCCGAAGACTCTAATTGATGCGCCACGCTCTAAAACTAGCCAACGGTTACGCAAATCCATTAGTATATGCCCAATTATTCCTTATAATCTAATTTATAGCAGTTCTTAACCACGATCGAAAAGTGGACAAAAATGCCCTTGGGCCCACGTGCCCGGAATCCAAAATTTCTCGAAGATAAAGTTTACCCATGACCTTAGGAACTCAAATATATAATTTTCACTAATTTTCCTACCCAAAATCGTGGCTAAATCCCAAGAATATAATTTTGTAGGTTTTCCACCAAAACCTCAATTTTTTTACTAATTTTCATGCCCAAATCCATACATAATTGATGTATTCAACTCAAAATAGGTGGGGATAATTTACCTTATCATTGATGACGAAAATCCCCTCTTGAAGCTCCCCCAAAAATCGCCCAGGCCATGAAAAATGAGAGAAATGAACTCAAATCACGATTTTTAAACATCCATTCTGCCCCAACTATTTCCGCTTCTGCGGTTCCGTTTATGCGATCAAAATATCGCTTCTGTGGTTCATTCCCAAGCCGCCCAGCTTCCGCTTCTGCGCTTCCTTTTTCGCAGGTGCGGTCTCGCATTTGCGGCTCCCTGACCGCATCTGCGGTCCCAGCTTTCCTCACCAAAATCCGCATCTACGGTCCCAGCTTTCCTCACTAAAATCCGCATCTGCGGTCTTCCTGGCCGCTTCTGGGGATTCCTAATAGCATATGCGGTCCCTGCTCCCTTCACTCCCAACCGCTTTTGCGGTCCCTTCCTCGCTTCTGCGGTTCCATTTCCGCGGAAGTGGAAATACCAGCAACCAGACCCTTCAGCCATTCTTCAACTTCCAAATTTGACCGTTAACCATTCGGAATCCACCCGAGGCCCCTGGGACCTCAACCAAACCGACCAACCAATATCAAAATACATTACGGACTTGCTCGAGGCCTCAAATCGTATCAAACAACGCTAAAACCATGAATTACACCCCGATTCAAGCTTTATGAACTTCGAAATTTCAAATTTCTACTTCTGCTGTTTAAACCTATCAAATCACGTCTGATTGACCTCAAATTTTGCACACAAGTCATATTTGACATTACGGACCTATTCTAGCTTTCGGAATCGAATTCCGACCCCGATATCAAAAAGTCTACTTCTGGTCAAACTTCTCAAAAACCTTCAAATTTCTACCTTTAGCCAAATGGCTTCAAAATGATCTACGGACCTCCGAATTCATTTCCGATTGCACTCCCAACTCCAGAATCACCATACTAAGCTACTCCCAGTCTCGGAATTCCAAACGGACATTGATAACACTGAAATACACTTCAAACCAAACTTATAAAATTTATTCTAAAATGCTAACTTCCACAATAGGCGCCAAAATACTCCCCGGTTATCCAAAACCCGATCCGGGCATACGCCCAAGTCCGAAATCATCATACGAACCTGCTGGAACCTTCAGATCTTGATTCTGAGGTCGTTTACTCAAAATTTCCAATCTTAGCCATTTTCTCCAACTTAAGGCTTCTGAAATGAGAATTTTCATTTAAATTTAACTCTGATCTTCCTGAATTTCAATTCCGACCATGCGCACAAGTCGATATACCTGAAATGAAGTTGTTCATGGCCTCAGACCGCTGAACGACGCACTAGAGCTCAAAACGACCGATCGGGTCGTTACAATTGTTGGGACTTAGGTGAGCTGCATCCCATGTTGCGAATTTGCAGGCTTGCAGCACACGGACTCTCCATTAGAGTTATTTACACTCTCCTGTCTAATACGTATTCGAGACAGATATTGTATTTTACCATATTTCCTAGTTGATGCTCATGCACTTATGACACCAGATTTTGGGATGCTTATGGGTTCTTCATTAGCGGATTGGTGAGAAATATTATCATTACTCTGTGAATTCTATCTCTTAATATTTAATTGAAGAAAATTATGATTTCAAAAAAACTGAAATGAGTAATTAAGTTAATCATTTATTGTTAGCTTATCTGATAACAGTGTCAGACGACATCACTATCTTTAATGAATTTTGAGTCGTGACACACTTATTGCAAAAAATTAAAGGGATGGATGAAACATTTAACATGTGCCAATGGACATGGCAACAAATTCAAAAAATATAGGATACGCAACCGACATATATTGTAGCAAATTAAGGGGACAAATGAAATGTTTACATCTGCCAATGAATATGACTACAAATCCCAAAAAATATAAGGAGACTAATTAATAGGCAAATATTATAGCAAATCAAAGCGATGTATAAAATGATGTCTTCTGCTAGTAGTCCCAGGATAGTTATATATAAAAAAGATTTAAAGGCTGCCACTAGTGTAAATGACATGACAACGAATCCAAAAAATATTGGATATGCAACCGACAAATGTTGTTGCAATTAAAGGGATAAATGAAATGCTTGAATACATATCCAAACAATATTGGGAAAAGGCAAATATTATATTATAGTAAATTAAAGGGACAAATAAATGATGTCATGTGCCAATAGATCCAAGATAATTATATATAAAAAAAATTTAAAGGCTGCCATTAGTGTAAATGACATAACAATAAATTCAAAAAGTATACAACCGATAGATATTGTAGCAAATTAAAGGGTTAAATGAAATGTTTTACATGTGCCAATGGACACGACTACAAATCAAAAAAAGTGTAGGGAGAGTAATTAACAGGCCAATATTATAGTAAATTAAAGGGACGGATGAAATGATGTCATGTCTCATGTGCCAATAGACCCGAGATAATTATATATAAAAATAAATTTAAAGGCTGCCATTAGTGTAAAAGAAATGACAACAAATCTAAAAAGTAGGATATGCAACTGACAGATATTGCAGCAAATTAAAGGGATAAATGAAATGTTTTACAAGTGCTAATGGACATGACTACGGATCCAAAAAATATAGGAAGAATAATTAACGGGCAAATATTATAGTAAATAAAGGGACAAATGAAACGATATCATGTGCCAATAGACATATACCCAAGATAACTATATATAAAATAAAAATTAAAGGCTGCTATTAGTGTAAATTTTCATTTTTAATTCATGTGATAAGTATAAGATTTGAAATGGATCACAGCCTAACTATTATGGACCACACGGTACGAATCTAAAAGAGATTTTTACATTCTTATATCATATAGAAAACTTTATTACCCTCAATGTTTAAGGTTTGATATAATTATATTTAGTATATCAAATTACCAATTCTATACCATAGTGTATTTTAATGGTACAATCAATGCAGTGTATATCCCTCGTTAATTCAAGGTAACGTATATCTCATCTCTCCCACGTTTCTCTCACCCAAACCCTCACTCTCACCCACGTTTTAGTGAGGGAAACTTACAGAACGAGGAACTTAGCTATAATCTCTGTTTACCAAACTTCAGTTCCTCTGGCTTAAAAAGATTTATATCGAGGAGAGAAACTACACAAGGAAAACCCCCAACAAGCTCTTTTCCAACTCTGAGTCAGAAAGTTTTTAGGTCATTAAAACTGAAAAGCAAAAGAAAATACAAAAACATAATCTTGAATTATCGACTAATGATATGTGATCTCAACAGTGCCAAAATAGTCATAGTTGTTTCTACAAATATCTACAAACCGGGAATATTGAATTTTCATATCCCAATTCTCATTTAATTGTAGTTTAATTAGTATTTTCGACATAATTGTATTTTTTGCAGAAGATTTTATAGAAGTTTTAGTCGTTTTGGATTAATGAAAACAGAAAACAATGCATCTACAATCAGAATATAAATAATCTACAATTCATATACAAAATATCTACAAACTGGGTATATTAAATTTTAATATCCCAATTCTCATTCGATTGTAGTTTAATTGAGATTTTCGACATAATTGCATTTTTTACAAAAGATTTATAAAAGTTTTAGTCCTTTTTGATTTGTGGAAATAGAAAACAAAGCATCTACAATTAGAATACAAATAATTTACAATTTATCTACAAAATATCTACAAACTGGGTACATTGAATTTTATATCCCAATTCCCATTCAATTGTAGCATAATTGGGATCTTTGACATAATTGCATTTTTTTTCCAGAAGATTTGTAGAAGTTTTAGCCGTTTTTTATTTGTGAAAACAGAAAATAAAACATCTACAATCGGAATACAAATAATTTACAATTTATCTACAATTTCTGCAAGTCATCTTCTTCTTCTTCTTCTTCTTCTTGTTCTTCTTCTTCTTCTTCGAGTTTCAATATGAAATTCAATCAAAATCAAGTTTAATCTTCACAAAAACCCCTCCAAATTGAGATATATAAACTTCAAATCATATTCTCGATTATTTCAACAACACCCAATCTAAACAAATAATGATTTTTGAAAAATCAAATTTGAATTCAAAGCTTTCAAGCTTTTTTATGGCGGTCAATGGTGGAATTGCTGCTCTCTTTTTATTTGCTTTGTATTACTGAAATTTGCGATTGAGAAATAGAGAGAGATGTAGAGAGAATATCGTCGAACTGAGCTTTTGCAGAACTAATTTCTACAATTTGATTCGAATTTGTTGATGATTTTTTTTTATTTGTGGCTTAAGGAAAAATATCGAAGAACAGAGTTTTTGCAGAAAAGAGTCAATGTAATTTAATTTTAAATTAAAGATATAGGATTTGCGTTTCAAATTTGATTTGTAGGTCGTTAAATCAATTAGAATATTCTGTTCCTGATTTGTAGCGCGCCTAATTAGGAAGGAATCAGCTCCTAATAATTAGTATTTAATGAATGGTATAATAATTGTCTAAAAACTGTGAACATGGCGGGTAAATATAAAACTATACATATTTTTGATAATAAGATTCCATATATGGGATAGGAAGGAAAAAGTCTCAATCTAAAAAGCAATCGAACATTTGTTGAGGGAATAAGAGATTTTTATCCATTTGGCCTTAATATTAACTTCTACTAAGTTGTATAACTAAAATTCTGCATTTAATTAAGGCGTATTGGCTTCTGGCCACTTAAATTTGCACCAGTTTGTAAAACGATATATGAACTTATATTTTTCCGTTTAAACACTTCAACTTGACGGAATGAATACTAATACTTTGTGATGAACGTATTCGTCAATCTCTCTGAACACAAATTTTACGCAATCTTCCTTATCTTCATATTAGTACTAATCTTCAAATTAGATACGTACTAATCTTCCTTATCATACAGCTTGTTTGGATGATTAAACCTATTGTATCATATTGGGTAATTATTACCTATTGTATTGTATTGTTATTGTAAAATAATGTTTGTTTTGATTGTTTATTTAAAGTTAATTGTATCTTATTATCAAATTTATTATTTCGGAACAACAAAAAGCCTCATTTTATGAAACAATAAATTTCGTATGGTAAGATTGTTTCCTATTTTCTTATTCAATTATGCCCTTACATATTACTCCATATTTCTATTTTATTCTTTACCTTTTTTTATTTTAACTTCTAATCTCCAATCTATTGACTTACTATGTCTACGTCCATCTTTTCTAGAGTTGGTTCATGCCATTCCTTTCATCCAAATCTCCGTCCTTCTTTATCTCTTTCCATCATTTTAGGTTTTTTTTAAACTAGTGATAGTTAACCTTTTTCTTTAAGTTTTTGCTCTTGTTTTCAAGATACCTAATTTATGAGAAATTATAGTAGAAAGAAGTTTTCTTAAGTTATTTTTATACACAATTCTTGATACATTTTATTTAAAATCATTAAGGGTATTTTAAACTTATCAGTTACTGTACATTATGATACAGTCAAACCAAACAACAAAAATTTTATTTAATAACAACAATAATACATTTTATCCAAATGTTGTACCAATAAAAATGATACAACCCAATACTATACAATACATTATAAAACGATGGGCAATAATGATCCAAACATATATAGTCTTACTGCTGAAATAAACTAATGTGCAAGCTCATGCAAAGTATAAATAGTGTAGATAGCATGCAACCTTTGAAACATAGCCTTCAGTAATAACAAGGAAAATCATGATCAGAAATATTGGATTGCCACACATTTTTTATTTTTTTCAAATGGTTTCCACTTTCTTTAGCTATATTACTACTCTATGGAAAATTTTCTTTTCCATAATCCTTAAGATAACAAGCAAATTATTGGGTACTACAATAAATAAGCCATTATTGCCTCCAGGTCCAAAATCATGGCCAGTAGTTGGTTGCATTCCTCAAATGGTACTAAACAAGAAACCAGCATTTGAGTGGATACACAACCTAATGGAGGAAATGAATACTGAAATTGCTTGCATTCGTCTTGGTAATGTTCATGTCATTCCTGTCACTTCTCCTGAGCTTGCTTGCCTATTTTTAAAGAAACAAGACTCGATTTTCTCGTCGAGACCTATTTGCATGTCCGCAAACCTCGTTAGCAATGGCTACTTGACTTCACTTTTTCTTCCTATGGGTGATCAATGGATGAAAATGAGAAGAATCCTTTCTTCCCATGTCCTCTCAGCTACATCATTTCAATGGCTTCGTCGTAAGAGAGATGAAGAAGCTGACCATATTCTTCGATTCGTTTATGATCAGTGCATTAACAAACGTCTTGTTATTAACTTGAGAAAAGTGACAAGATACTATTGTGCAAATGTTATTAACAATATGATTTTCAGTAAGAGATTACTTGGTAAAAGAATATTAGAAAATGGAGGACCATTAGTAGAATTACAAGAAGATCAGGAGAAGCAAGTTGATGCAATTTTTACACTACTTGAATATTTTCATTCTTTTAGTATCTCAGATTACTTACCATGGTTAAGTGGATTTGATTTAGATGGTCACAAGGCAATTATTAAGAAAGCATTTCCCATAGCAACAAATCAAATTGATCTTGAAATTGACCAGAGGATTCAAATTTGGAAGGATGGCAACAAAACTGTGGAAGAAGACATCCTTGATGTTCTTATCATGCTCAGAGATATTAATGGGAATCCTATGTTGAATTCTAAAGAGATTAAAGCGCAAGTTCTTGTGAGTATACCTCAAATTTCTTAAACCATGTGAACAACATAATAAACTTTAAGATTTTCAGTTTTACCTATAGTGACATGCTTTTACGGCTATAAATGTCATGACAAATTCATAATCATAAGTTTCAAAAGTCTCTTTTTTAAGGCGTCATATAAAGAGAAACAGAAGAGTAAGATTCCGTTAGAAACTTCTAAAATCTGTCTTGAATCTTGCTTAAAACTAATTTCAATATTTTTTGACCATATAAGTAATTAAAATTCTACATTATATTACTCGATGGATTTTCATGATTTACTCCCTTTGTTCTAGTTTATAATAAACTTTTTTCATTTTTCGACAGTCAATTTAACTTATCTTTGAAGCTAAATTGAATTAGATTAACTCGATATTTAAAGTTAAAATTTAGATATTTTCAAATACTATATAAAAAGTACAATAACTTTTAATTCTTCCCATGTTGATATGATGAAAAAATATCTTTCAAAATGTACGTAGCTTAATCTTGAAAAGTAAAAATGTTCACATAAATTGCAACGAGGGAGTAGTTTCAAAAAAATTTGGAAAATATTTTTGAAACATAAGTCAGAAGATCGATTGTCCGTTTGGATTACGTCATTCTATTAGTTTATGTGGAAATGAGACTAGCATTTTTTTTTTTGAAAAATATTTTGATTTTTATTTTAGAAAAGCATAAAGTTTGTTATCAGAAAATCAAATACGATTATTTTGTTTGACCTTCTTGGTTACCAATTATATTGACAGGAATTCATGCTTGCTACGTTAGATAATCCCTCATATGCAGTCGAATGGACAATCAAAGAAATGTTGAACCAACCAAAGATAATGCAAAGGGCCATAGAAGAGATTGACAATATCATTGGGAGCAATAGATTGGTTCAAGAATCCGACTTGCCACAGTTAAATTATGTCAAAGCTTTTATTAAAGAGTCCTTTCGACTTCATCCCTTAGCAGCTTTTAACGCTCCTCATGTGTCTGTATCGGATTCTATTGTTGGTGAATACTTCATCCCAAAAGGGAGTGTAGTGTTATTAAGTCGTCTTGGACTTGGCCGAAACGCTAGAGTTTGGGATGATCCCATGAATTTCAAGCCACAGCGCCATATCAACGAGAAAGGTGGTGACGTAGCTTTCACTGATTCAGAATTACGTTTGTTATCATTTAGTATTGGACGACGAGGTTGTCCAGGTGTAAAACTTGGCTCAACAATTACCACTATGTTACTTGTTAGGCTTCTTCAAGGGTTTACTTGGAGTTTACCAATAAACTCTCCGGCCAATGACTTGACTGATGATTACCCGGAATGTGCTCTCCTTTGCACCATGCCATTTTTTGCTAAGGCAAAACCGCGATTGCCTAAAGACATGTACCCTTAAATATGTGAAATTACACCAAAATAAAGAATGTACGTACACATCATGGATATGTATATATATACGTATATAAGATGTTTTCTTTCTCCTATAGTATTTATGAGAGGATGAATCAATAATATTATAGCCTGTTTGGCCAAGCTGGAGAAATCAGCTTATTTTGAGAAGTGCTTTTTTTAAAAGTGTTCTTGAAAAAAGTACTTTTGGAGAGAAGCAGTTTGTGTTTAGCTAATTACTCTGAAAAGTACTTTTGAGCAATAATTTGTGTTTGACTAAGCTTTTGAGAAAGTGCTTTTAAGTATTAAATTACGAATAAGGGCATGAATAGATTTACTTTATAGTTAATATTATAAGTAAATAAATAATTTTATAAATTTGTTATTATGTAAAATAATTAAATATTTTTATTTTATTTAAGTAAAATATAAAAATAAAATTAAAAAGTATTTAATTCTTTTAATATAAGTTAAAAATATATTAAAAATCATAAAAGCATTCACCGCTAAAGTCACTATATATTAGACAGCTATTCTAAAAATAAGAAGAAATATTTATACATTAATATCCTAAGTATTAGGTTTAACGGTTATTTTGGTATATACTACTCCCTCGTTCCAATTTATGTGAACCTGTTTGACTGGGTACGGAGTTTAAGAAAAAAATGAAGACTTTTGGAATTTGTGGTCCTAAACAAGTTAAAATGGGGCCCAGAGTATTTGTGTGGTTATAAAAACTTTTGATTAAGGGTAGAGTTGTAAGTTTAACCTAAATTGTTACCAAATTTAGAAATGGTTCATTCTTTTCTGAACGGACCAAAAAGGAAATTGGTTCACATAAACTAGAACAGAGGGAGTATATTTTGTTAAGGGCATTTTTTGGTAAGAAGAAAAGTCAAAACTGCTTCTGCTTCTGCTTTTGGGAATAAGCTACTTTTGTCTGCTTCTCAAAAATTGCTTCTGCTTCTTCCCAAAAATACTTTTTTTCCTCAAAAAAGCTTGGCCAAACACCTCAAGTTAGGAAAAAAAGTTCTTTTAGGAAAAAAAATACTTTTAGCCTCTTGAGAAGCTTGGCGGTTATTAGTATGATCTACTCCCTCCGTTTCAATTTATGTGAACCCATTTGACTGGACACGGAGTTTAAGAAAAGAAATAAGACTTTTGAACTTGTGGTGTAAAATGAGGCACATATATTTTGTGTGGCTGTAAATCATTGCATAAAGGTAAATTATTTCCAAATAAGGAAAGAAATCATTCTTTTTGGCACGGAGCAAAAAGGAAATAGGTTCACATAAATTGAAATGGAGGGAGTATACTTTAGAGGTGATGTGGCACTCCTCAAGACCAGAATTCATATTTTTCTTTTTTCTCAATTTTGGTTTTTTTTTCCTTTTTTGAAGAAAAGAAACTATTCAGAAGTGTCTTTTCCTATGATTCAAACTGTCTTCATTATTGAGTTGGTTTTCAGTACATTCATTTTTTAATATCATTATTTTGCTGCAGTAACAGCTGCCATTACTACTCTTCTTCTATACTTAGAAAGAACACGTCTTTCTTACTTTTGCATCCATGTAAAAGCTAAGGCGAGTCATGGTGTGGTATGCTATTATCGCGCTTCGATCATTGGAGCATGGCTTGTTTGGTGACTGCTGAATTCAATATTCTAGTTTGACGGTAAAAACTTAATCGCATTTATATTTACAACAATTATATGAATATGGCTTCCTTTTGGACATAGGCCTTAGCATCCTGCTTAACCTGGATCCAGATGTCCAATATACCAAGATTTGACTTTTTCAATTGTCATGAACGATTTCATTTGTTTCCAAAACAAAAAAAAAAAAAAAAAAAAACATCAGCATGACGATGTTAATTCTTGGAAAACTTTTCCGAAAAAGTTGATCCAAAATCTTCTCAGCTAACTCTTTCTATCACGACCCGGATTTTCCACCATCGGGGGTTGTGATGGCGCCTACTCGTTGTTGCTACTGTGTTAAAACATAAAATCAGAAAATTGTTAGAAGACTAAAAGAAACTACAAAAACAGTAAAGATTAAGAAATATTCTGAGTCCACAATTTGCTTGTGCGTCCTTAAGGAATTTTAACCCCCTCACACGTTGCCAAGGTAATGGATTAAATCCTCCCAGGATAAAACAGAATAAACCTTCCTGCAATAGTGGGAATACAAACTGCAGGATAACAACGAACTTAAAGAACGGAGCAAAATCACACTTACGAATTCGAGAGAGAGAGACTGCGAATTAGAATGCAGTATTTTTCAGGAAGAAGGAAGTTCTGTAATGTTTTTGGTGTCTTAAAAACGAAGCCATACTTTAGAATTTATAGGCAATTATTGGAAGAGGTGTGATGTTTGTTCTGGAAAATATGCCTTTTCAGAAGTTTACGCGGCGTGCCGCGGTCCTACCGCGGTTACGCCAGGATCGCGGCCAGAATGGCCCTCTGAATCTGCAGCAGGGTTCTGGCACGGTCCTACCGCGGTTACGCCAAGACCGCGGCCAGACTATCCTTCTGAATCTTCAGTAGTGATATGGCATTTAATTAATTATTAAATAATTAATTAAATAAATTTTGTCCAAAAAATAATCTTATCGATCATTTGATAAATCCAAAGCCGAAGCCGAAGCCGAGCCGAGCGAGCGACGACGATGGCGCGAGGGTTCATTCTCTTCAACTCCTTTTAAGAGCTTTAAGAAGTGATTCTATATAGAAGCACACAAATGTAGTTGTCCCTCACCAATGAGGGACAAAGTGCAAGTCAAAAGTTCACTTCATTTAAATTTTCATTTCCCTCCATTTTATTTCCCACCATTTCCAATTCACACTCTTAGACTTTAAAGCCCAATGCTTAAAGTCTTTGAAGCCTAATGCTTTTAAAGTCCAACAATCCCCCACATGAATGGGAATGGCTATAACAAGAATGATCATAGATGAAAGCTGTGTGATTTGTAAGTAAGGATTAATTACATCTGGATAAGTAGGTTTCCTTTTGAACTTTCCGTAGTGGACATATGTCAGATATACACGGTCAATCGGTAGATTTGATATCTTTGAACCGTCGAACTTTAGTGTATACCTAGACAACCATATGTCACGCAACCAACCCTTAACCGTCTTTTGGTTCTCATTGTTGTGTTCGTTTC
>MU780720.1:563-36583 GCA_026770625.1 Nicotiana glauca
GGACATCGGGGAACATGCATAGATCTCTGAAGGCAACACTCTTTTGACCTGCCATTGCTTGCGTGTTTTTCAGCTGTTGTTCTAATCTTTTCACTCTTTGGGCTATTTCTTCCTGTACCCTCTTTCGGGTAAGCTTCTCGATGTTTGCAGGAAGATCAAATGAGTACGAGTGGTACTCGGGAGAGTGGTACTGTTCTTCCTGTGTAGCAAATTGTGACTCATAACAAGGTTGTCCCTGGCCATTGGCCCAGGCTTGACGCATTTTGGTCATTTGTTGTTTCAGTGTTCTATTTTCCTCAACCACAGTAGACCCTTTGTTGAACTCTCTAACCCTGAGTCTCTTGAGCACTCATAACAACTTCGATGTCAATTATCATTTTCCTTGGATCTTGTGTTTCTAGCTTACCACAACCAACCACCTCAACTTTCTTCACAATTCAAAACAAAACCTGTTAGAATGGATTGAGTCGGTCCTCATTATTAACAACATCTTTTTGCATTTTTTTTTCAATTTTCTTTTCCATTTTTTTTTGTTGTGATCGAATCTTATGGAGATTGCCTACATATCATGACCCCGCATGAATCAGACCGTGCGTAGTTCTTGCAAATTAATGCAAAAATAAAGAGATATTTATTTGGATTTTTAAATTTATTTTCTTTGAAGGGAAATTACAGAAGCAGACTCCAACTACAAACTTGATGATTAACACTAAATCAAGAGTACATCAAAACTTGACATCTTGAGGCTCGTGGGGCATCACTCAACATCGCCACAGGCTTCCGCTAGACTGAGAATGTTTCAATGTCAACTGAGACTATTTTTAACAACAACTGGCAATGTAATGACTTATTTTGATAAAGTGGCTATTTTTACAAAATTTCGTTTAAGAAACTACAAACTCAATGATTAAAAACACATCAAAATTTCTCATCATGGGGCCCGTGGGGCATCACTCGGCATCGCCATAGGCCTACGCAAGACTCAGAAGGTTTCGATGTCATTTGCGACTATTTTAACAAAACTGGCCATGTAATGGCTTATTTGACAAGGTGGCTATGTTTGTAAAAGTTATTAAATGACTAAACTTGATTTTGCGGATATGGCCTTTCAACACTTCTGCAAGGGAGATTTTAAGGTTGTGCTTGCAAATTATTTAAAATTGACTCAGGATGACTATTCTTGCAAAAACGGCCTTCCGGCGTCCTTTTGAGGGACATTCGGCTTATTTTAAATAAGAATAGCATCACCCGACTTATTTATAACAAGATCAAAATTTTGATATTTTTCAGCTATTTTTGCAAAAAAGGTGTGGTTGGACCCATCAAGGGTTGCCTACGTATCTCACCCATGGTGAGAATCAAACCAGCGTAGTTCGGGCCGATTGGCCAAAAATCAAAATTATTTTTGACCACAATATTATTCAAGTATTTTCTATTATTTTTTTTCATTTTTCTTTCATTTTTTCAAAAATTCGGCAGCATTTCGGTATTATTTGGGCATTGGTTTTTTCTTTCAAACAAATGATTACCCTCACTCAATCCTAACATTGCTATTTTTCACAATTTTTCACTCATTATATACAAGCCGGTCAACATGCGAAACCGAGCAAATAAATGCAAGTAGCACGTAATATGCATTAGGATGGTCATTTAATTCGGGTCACCTGTCCTAGACGGACCCAACCCCTGTGTTGAGTCCCCTAAGTCAAATGCACATGATGCAAACAAGAGTCCTACTAGGGATCCGGCATGAGTTTATTGTTCATCTAGGTTTAAATCCTAGGTTTATTGATCTAGACCTGGCTTACCCGAGCGGACAACTTGGGCCGAGGGGGAGGCAGCGTACCGGGGATACAGAAGCTCGCCCGGCTTTGCAACTTATCCAAACCTCGTTCTAAATTTGGGAAAAAGACTCTAACAGAAGAGAAGCTACACGAAGTGCACCCTTCTCCAAGATGTAGAAGACTCAGAAAGAGGAAGGAATTCGTAACAGTTTATATACAATTCAACAAATATTAAAGCGGTAAACATTTAGCACGTATAGCATGGATCATATAGCAAAATCAAATAAATCCAAATACAACAATTTAACTGAGCTCGAATTCTTGAACTTTTGGGTTCTTTCCCCAGCAGAGTCGCCAGAGCTGTTACAGCTCCTTTTTTACGCTTTACTACACCCCGTGAAAGGGATATAATAAAAGGAGTTTTTCCAATTAAAGGACAGTCTAAACGAAATTCATTTATTAATAGATTCAGAGTCGCCACTTGGGAGATTTATGGTGTCCCAAGTCACCGGTTTGAATCCCAAATCGAGGAAAGGGTTTGACCCTGTATTACAGTCGCGAACCAGAAATTCGAGTAAGGAATTTTATTAACCCGGGAGAAGGTGTTAGGCATTCCCGGATTCCGTGGTTCTAGCACGGTCGCTCAACTATTATATTTGGCTAAATTTTGATTTTATACATATTTAACCTATAGTGCAATTTTAGGATTATTCACCGCTTTTAGTCGATTATTAAGAAAGTGAACGTCGTTTAAGAACGTGTTTTCGGATCACGTCACATGAAATGCACCCGGATCCAAGACACATTCTTATTCAACGTTTTCGGATTTGGATTTGGGTTGCATGAAATGCACACCCGTATTTAGGAAGGTAAAATTATTAAAAGCGCGCCTAAAGCGACTAACGTATTATTTACTTTGCGGAGGGCCGTAAAATTCGCTAAACGGCACACCCCAAATTTTGAGTATTTTTAATTAACTAATTAATGAGGGCCCCGCAATTTGTATATTTTATTTGGCGACGCTCATCTCATTTTATTTAAGGGCCAACCTAAAGCAACTACATTTTTTCTATTTATTATTTGTCTCTAAAAGGCCAATTAACTTACAATTAGAAATTCGGGTCCCGAATTCAAGTCCGATTTCAAACAAAAGAGAAGATTATTTTAGCTTGAACCCGCTACCTAATTCGAAACCCAAATTTATATTTGCGGGTTAATTCCCCCATATTCCTAATATAATTTTAAAGGGTTTTACTCAACTAAAACAAACCACGGATGTTCATGAATTATTCCTTAAACTACTTTGAGACTTGTTGTGAAGCAAGAGTCAAGGAATTTGTTGTGAAAAAAATGGCCTAGATCGTAGCCTTGTTTCAGATGGACTGCTAGCAAGATTCTTTGGACCAAATCTACTGTTCCAAAAAACAAAAATCACTTTACCTGAGCATGGTCTGTTTTGCTTAAACAAATTGTAGTATTCCTCTCTCATCACTATTCATAACTTTAGCAAAAGAAATCAATGAAACCAATTCACAACATCTTATACTTCACTTTAACCATACAAACAAATTATAACCATAAATGAATCGACGTAGTCTTCTAACGTGAAACAAAAACAAACTCTAATTTAGGAAATGAACAAACAATGGCCTTTTAATCCTCTTGAAGCCAATCAACCCCAAAACCAATCCAAACACATACCAATCAACTCCCAAAATCCAAATAGATAAACACATGCTTACTACCATATCAAACCAATATACTAATCCAATAATGGTATCAAACAGATCATTTAATTCATAGGAAGCAAAAGATTAACATGAAATTATCCAAAAGAGTTCAATGAAGCTAATAAAAGGAGTACGTATAATCAAGAAAATAGATAAATAAACTGAGGCGATGAACATAGACGGGATAGCACCGAAGGGCAGCGACGACTGACTAGAATTATTCACTATGCTAGCAATATCAAATTGAGATAACATAAGTGAGCATTTCTATGACCATCTACGGAGTAAGAGGAGCTGGTTTATGGGTAACGGACTGCTGCATTTCAGTGGCTTTTTGGGCTGTTTTGCAACTTGCTTCAACTGCGTTTCAAGGATGTTTTGCAACTTGCTTCAGCTGTCTTTTTGTAGTAGCTTTGGGAACTGAAACAAGGTATTTTTGGGGGGTGTTTTTAGAGCTTTTCGGGGACTATTGCGGACCGGTTTTCGGCAAGGTTCATGCTTTTTTTTAAAGCTTTTGACTGCATTTTTCAGTACTTTTTTTTTGCAGCAAATTTCGTTGCTCTTTGAGGGCTAGATTTGAAGTGGTTTAAGGGAGCTTTCAGAATTGAATTTTGTGGCTGAAAAATAGAGTTTTCGTGGCTGATTTTCAGCAGCGACACGCCTGTCTTGTGGCCAATTTGCAGCAACTATGGAGTTGTATTGTTGATGTTAGAATGGAACATTTGTTGGATAGTTAACATGCTGGATTTGAGAACAACTCATGGATCACTTTGGACCTCACAGAAATCAATAACGACAACATTTTTATCCCCAAATTACTAATTCCATACATAGAATACTATGATAGCATTCTGTTTAACTAATAGCTATAACTACAAAATTTAAACAAAACTTCAACACCATTCAAGACTGGCAAATGGTATAACAACTAATGATATATGTTTAATTGATCATAGATATCAAATTGATCCATATGAGTGTTATATTTTGAGTTACTCCCCTGTTTCCATTCAGATTGAAATGTAGTGCTCATGAAGCTACACATTATGGTAGCGACAAACAGATACACATGATAGATCTATACATTTGAACCCAAATAAAAGCTGAACAGATTGGCTTTTCCCTATGGAATTCAAACATAGTAACAGGGGTTTTCTTGTGTTTACCTCAACGCCGGAACAAAAATGAATAGAAAACATCGACAAAGGTTGAAGAACTAAGGCTGAAGCTAGTTATGAATTCGGCAGAAACAAACAGCAGCGAAGTTATTTTAACAGACCCAGAAATCACTCCAAAATCGGACGAAATTGAAAGCAGTCCTTTAACTTTTTGTTTTCTCCTTTCATATGAAGCTCTCTGGATTTTTATTCATTTATTTCCTTTTCAAATTTTTTGAAATCCCCTTCTTTGTTTCCAGCAATTTTTTGAGTGCCCCTTATTTCGGGCGAGTGTGTGCGCTTAAAGCGTGAGTGAAGGCGTGAATGGAGAAGAAGATGGGGTCGGGGATACGTATTTTGCATGTCTGTATTTTGTGTGAAGAAGAAGATGGGTATGGGACACGAAATTTTCGTGTCTCTAAGGGGAAAGTGGTTTCGACCGGGTCAAGGGAATTTGGGTGTGGGCCGGATTGCAAGTTCTGGGAGGGTTTAATAAGAGTTTGGCTTGGGCTGGCCCAAAACATGGGTATTTTGTTAAGACCTTTATTTCTTTTATTTAACTTTGTATTTCATTTTGTATTTTGTATATTTTTTTTTCTGATTTTATAGAAATGCAAGGATTAAAATAAAGTCCTAATATATTTCAAAATTAGACTAACTAACTCCTAAAAATTGTTTAAAATCTATTTTGTGACGAATTCTCAATTAAACAATCAGAAATGCAAAAGTGGATTATTTTTGTTATTTCCTTCATATTTGTTCTAAAATAAATTAACCCTAAATTAATCTTAAATATGAAATTAGATCCTAAATGCAAATGCATATTTTTATATTTTTCGTACGAATTAAAATGCACAGATAAAATGCAACAATTACCAAAAATGACACAAAATTCACAAAAAATTGTAAAAATAAAGAAAAATTATTTTGTTTGAAATTTTTTGGGAATAATTCATATATAGGGCAAAAATCACGTGCTCACATTGTTCTTTTCAAATTAAACCAAAAGACCCCCCAAACCCCTCTCATTCCTCACTCAACTGACTCTCATCTCTCTATCTCTATCTCTGGTTCTCTCTAGAACCTTCCTCCCTCCCCTCTGTTCAGATGGACTTCACTCGCCTTCTCCGGCCACCTCCTTGCCTGAATCTATGGTGGTCTTGTTAGATCATATTTTAATGATGCAATTAATATACATGTGCAGGAGTTCAAAAAAGTAAAGAAGAACGAGTGAAATGGCTGTGTCGAACAAAGAAGGATGTTTCCCACAAAGGAACCACCTATAGGAAGCACGATATACAAGGAAAGCTATATCAGTAAATCAGGATTGGCTCCGTTAAAGTTGGGATATCAAATTTACCATAACAAAGTGAAGATTTGAAGTGATCCGTGATTGAAAAAATTACGGAGAATAATAAAAGCTAGAACATCCGGTCAGTGATCAAGCTTGGAAGGTCTAACGATCAAGGAGAAGATCCGGCTAGTAGTCGAGTTTGGAAGGTCCAACAATCAAGCAGAAATCTTGCTGATTCCATTGTCTGACGAAGGAAGAAATCTCAAGGAGCAACGGATAATTCCTTATTTTTGGAAAGAATCTATTCTTTCCAAGGATCAAAACCCTTGGGTTGATAAGCCTCCACCACTTATCTTTGTATAAATACACTGAGAAACATCATCCCCAATATACTTTGAACGCACAAAAATAACTCTCTTCTTTCTACTGTAAACAAGCATAGTAGCCTGCTTATATCTGCTGTGTAATAAGTCAGAGATAGAAAGAGGGCATACAATTGGTGAGGCATTGTATCAAACGAGTGCTAGAAAATTTGAGCGATATACATCACAACTGTACTCAAGAGAAAATTCATTTGCTTAAAGAGAAATCCCTTTCAACCGAAGGGGATTGGATTAGGATTCACATTGAATCCGAACTAGTATAAAATTCCTGGTGTCAACTTGAATTTACTTTTTGCTTATTATCTCTAACTGTTATCTATGCACGATTTCCATATTTAGTCGACAACTAAAGTTTTAAGTCAACTTAATATCGATTAATTTCAATTAGAGACAATTCACCCCCCTCCCTTGTACTTTCAATTGGTATCAGAGCAAGGCTCACATTTTTGTTTTCTGCTTAACAGCTTGTGAGAAAAAGATCATGGCAATTCAGGTTATCATAGGAGCTCTATTTCAGGAAGGAACCTCACAAGTAAGGCCACCTTACTTCAATGGACAACACTTCTCCCACTGGAAAATTCGAATGGAAATTTTCACCAAGGCATACGACGTCAAGGTGTGGAGAGTTATCAAGAAGGGAAACTACCCACATCATGCCAGTACTCCACCACTCGTTGATACTAACGATATAGATTCATACACAAAGGAACAACTGGAAGCCGTTCAAATAAATCACAAGGCAAAAAATCTTCTTCATAATGCAATAAGTGGTGAAGAATATGAGAAAATATCTAGTTGTGATACAGCCAAAGAGATGTGGGACAAACTCGAGGTTACCTATGAAGGTACCAACAAAGTAAAAGAAACTCATATCAATATGCTGGTTCACGACTATGAACTGTTCTCAATGAAGGAAGGAGAATCCATCGAAGAAATGTTTGCCGGATTCAGTAAGATAATCAGTGACTTGAAAGCATTTGGAAAACCATACACTAGTGGCGACCAGGTTAGGAAAATTCTCAGAAGTCTACCAACCACTTGGCAGACTAAAGTTGTCACCTTGGAATCTCAAGATCTTAACAAGTTATCTTATGATGAACTACGAGGAGAGCTCATTGCCTTTGAAAGAACTCACCTGAATAAGACAAATCAAGAGGAGAAAAAGAAAATTGTTGCATTCAAAACCACTGTTGAGTTGACTGAAAATGAAATTGATGATCCTGAAGCTCTACAAGAAGAAATTGCTATGATTTCTAGAAACATGGATGGACTAATGAGAAGATACAGAAATACTAAGAAAGGAAGATTTCCATCAAGAAGATCTAGGCAATACAATGAGCAAGACATGAACGACGGAAAATGCTATGAATGTGGAAAATTTGGACACATCCAAGCAGAATATCCAGAACTAAAAAGGAAGATCTCTAGAGTATTCAACAAGAACAAATCATTTGGCAGCTGGAGCGATGAGGATAACTCAGATCATGAAGAAATAGAAAATCTTTGCTTCATGACAATTCTAGAAAATGAGATCAACAAAACTTCAGGATGCTGGACAGATGAAGATAATTCAGACAATGAAAACTGTTTTATGGCAAGAGGAGAAACTAGCGAGGTAAGATCTTATGATCGTGAAAGATGTAATGAATTGCAGGACATTCTTGATTCCACCTTAAAAGAGTCTCAAAAGATGATGAATGAGCTTAAGAGACTCACTAGGGAAATCAAATACTGGAAACTCAAACATGAAGTATGTGAAATTGAAAAAGATGTACTTCAAGAGGAGTTTGAGGAATTGCAAATGCAGCTTAACAGCTTGCGCAAATCCACCAGTCACAGTTCTGTTAGGTCAAACCAGACGAATTACAAGTCAACTTGGAAAGAACCAATCAGAACTAAATCGACCAGTCGGTCGGACCAGTCGACTTACAAGTCAACTAGAACGGAATTAGTTAATCTCATGATAGCAAATTCCAACACTTATGGAAGACCTAAAAACAGGTCTGAGGCTAAATGCCATTACTCTAATAAAAGTGGGCATAAATACTCTAGTTGTCACTTTCGTAAATTTCGTATGTCTGGATGGGTTTGGAAACCAAAATATTCTGAACCCAGTAACACTAACTCACCAGGACCCAAGCAGGCTTGGGTACATAAAAGAAAGTGATAATTATGTTTTGCAGGAACACCGCAGAGTAAGTCGCAAAGGAAAATGGTATCTAGACAGTACGTGTTCCAGTCACATGACAGTTGACAAAAATCTTTTTAAAGAGGTTACAAAGATTGATGGAGGAAGCTTCAAATTTGGAGATGATTCAAGAGGAAAAATAGTTGGCACTGGAACTATTCCCTTTAACAACAACTGTGACATTGCTAAAGTGTATCTTGTCGATGGACTAAACTACAATCTCCTCAGCATAAGTCAACTCTGCGACTCAGGATATGAGGTAAAATTTAAGAGAACAGTTTGTGCCATCGAAGACGAATCAGGTAAACTAATTATTCCTGGAAAAAGGTATGGAAATGTGTACATACTTGATGGATTTGAAAACATAGATGGTCATATTTGCCTAACATCTATATCTGATGATCCCTTGTTATGGCATAGAAGACTAGGTCATGCCAGCATGCATTTGATTGAAAAATTATCCAAACATGATTTAGTCATTGGATTACCCAAACTAAATTTCTCCAGAACTCATATTTGTGATGTATTTCAGATAGGTAAACAGAGACATGGTGTTTACTTCAAAACCATTGCAATCACTTCATATGAATTTATTTGGACCTACTAGAACTGCTAGCATAGGAAGCAAGAAATATGCTTTCGTTATTGTTGATGACTTTTCACGTTTCACCTGGGTGATTTTCTTGTCATATAAAGATGAAGCTTTAAGAAATTTTCAAGTCTTTTGCAAGAGGATTGAAAGAGAAAAAGGTTAACTGATCTCAAAAATCCAAAGTGATCATGGAGGCGAATTTGAAAGTAAGGCATTTGAAGACTTCTGTGACAATCAAGGCTACACTCACAATTTCTCCGCTCCACACTCACCACAGCAAAATGGAGTTATGGAAAGAAAGAACAGAACTCTTCAGGATGTGGCAAGAACCATATTGTTAGAGCATTCACTTCCAAATCATTTCTGGGATGAAGGTGTAAGTACTGCATGTCACATTCTCAACCGATGTCTCATAAGGTCTATTCTGAAGAAGACTCCCTATGAACTCTAGAAAGGTAAACGTCCGAATATTAGTTATTTTCATCCATTTGGAAGTAAGTGCTTCATTCATAACAATGGTAAGGACAATCTTGGAAAATTCGATCCAAGAAGTGACGAAGGTATTTTTCTCGTTTATTCATTAAATAGCAGATCATTTAGAGTTTATAATAAACGTACTTTATGTGTAGAAGAATCTGTCCATGTTATATTCGATGAAAATAATCCCTTGGTCGAGAAAGGAACTAATGCAGGTGATGAAGATCAAACCCAAGAAGCTCAAGATAAAGAAAAATCACAGGAGTCAACTAATCCCGTAGATGTGATTGAATCGACTGATCAAGTCAGCAGCAACTCTCCTAACCCACAGACGGAGTCGACTACTAGTGTTGACCAACTAAATGAATGGAAAAGTGAACCTAAATATCCACAGAAATATATTATAGGAGATCCGAACGAAGGAATGAAAACCAGGGCTTCCATAAAAAAGAAAGCAAATATTGCTTTGATTTCTGAAATAGAACCAAAAAAGGTAGAGAAAGCATTGAAGGATTCGAGCTGGATAAAAGCCATGCAAGAGGAACTAGATCAATTCAGCAAGAATCAAGTATGGAAGTGAATGCCCAGACCTGATATTTCATCTGTCATTAGGACAAAATGGGTATTTAGAAATAAATTGAACGAAGAGGGACAAGTCATAAGGAACAATGCTAGATTAGTCGCTCAAGGTTACTCACAATAAGAAGGAGTCGACTATGATGAAACCTTTGCCCTAGTAGATCGATTGGAGTCTATATGAATCCTGCTAGCTTATGTATTATTTAAAGGATTCAGGTTGTTTCAAATGGATGTCAAAAGTGCTTTTTTGAATGGATTCATCGAAGAAGAAGTCTTTGTAAAATAACCCCCAAGTTTTGAAGACTCAAAATTCCCATATCATGTGTACAAGCTCACCAAGGCACTGCATGGACTGAAACAGGCTCCACGTGCCGGGTATGACAGGTTAAGTACTTTCCTTGTTGATCATGGGTTCACTAGAGGTAAAATCGATACTACTCTATTTATTAAACGATCATCAGAAGGTAATCTTATCATTCAAATTTATGTTGATGACATTATCTTTGGTAGTGCTAACTCTCTTATGTGCAAGGAATTCGCAAGTCTTATACAAAGCGAGTTTGAAATGAGCATGATGGGTGAACTCACTTTTTTCCTTGGGCTTCAATTCAACAAACCGAAGAAGGAACTTTCATCTGTCAAACCAAATATACAAAGGGGCTGATTCAAAAATTTGGTATGAGCAAGGCGAAATCAATTGGCACGCCAATGACTCTAGCTACAAATTTGGATCAGAATGAACAGGGCACTCCAGTTGATGAAACCAAATACAGAGGAATGATTGGATCACTACTGTATCTGACAGCAAGTCGACCAGATGTAATGTTCAGTGTTTGTAAATGTGCCAGGTTTCAGTCGACTCCCAAGGAGTCACATTTAACTTCTGTAAAAAAAATTATTCAATATCTTATTGGCACAGTTTCTCATGGATTATGGTATCCTCACTCTAACTCGTTTAAATTAGAAGGTTTCTCAGATACAGATTTGGTAGGTGATAAGGAATACAGGAAAAGCACGAGTGGCACTTGTCAATTACTAGGAAAGGCCTTAATATCATGGAACAGTAAAAAGCAAGCATCAGTCGCCTTGTCCACTACTAAAGCTGAGTATATTGCTATTGGTCAATGTTGTGCACAACTTCTATGGATGTCTCATCAATTGTGTGACTATGAACTTTCCTTTAAACCTATACAAATATTTTTTGATAATTCAAATGCAATTTGTCTTTCAAAAAATCCTGTGCATCATTCTAGAGCAAAACATATTGACATAAAACATCATTTTATTAGAGATCATGTTCTTAAGGGTGACATAAAATTAGCTTTTGTTGGCACTTCTGCTCAATTAGCAGATATTTTTACTAAACCTTTGTTGGAAGAAAGATTCTGCCTTTTGAGAAAATTACTTGGCATAATTAGTTTTTCAAAAATCCCTTAGGACCAAATTGTTCTTTTTCAAAAACTTGTTATAAATACTCCTTTTCAGTGCATTAATTACGCCTTCAGTTTCTTCTCTCTCTTTTTAATTTAGTTCACATCAGTTCGCAGTCGAAGATAGAAAGCCCATCATCACATTGTTTCAACTGACACTCCTTCCTTTTTGTACTCAACCGTCAAATCCTTTTGTACATTAAGTAAAGCCTTTCCGGGTCACTCTCATCTTCATCCTCTCTCTTCAGATTGTGCAAAACCCTTTCTTTTTCCATGGCTAAAACCTCCAAAAACCCCTCCGCTTCCACCAGAAAGAGCACCCGCTCTAAGTCAAAACCCTCTTCAGCGCCTCCTGAGCATGTCGATCTTGAGTCCGACCATTCTGAGGGCTTTGCCTCTTCTCAAGGAGCATTATTTGAACATTCACAACTCTTAGGAGAAAAAGCCTCTGGTAAGCGTCCTATGGAGGATCTTCATGTCACTTCCACCCCCAAGAAATCAAAGTTCGATTTTTCTGCTTCTTTTGATTCCGACCTAAATTTTTGGGATACCCCCAATAGGGATTTTTTCTCTCTCCCAAGGATAAGCCCATATCCCATGGCAGAATTGTGGATCTGGACGATATGGAGGCCTTAAACTGTAAGGTAAAGGATCTTTTTGTGCATCAAGGGTGGGAGAAATTTCTCTCTATTTCTCCGCCTAAAGTGTATGAACCTTTAGTTCTTATGTTTTATGCTAATCTTCGCTCCAGTAAACCTGATAATCTTGAAACTCTTGTACTTGGCAAACGCATTGTTCTTGACTGCGCCATATTCAATTCTATCTTTCTCTGCCGCTGCACCGGTTTCCCCACTCTTTTTAAAAATGTGTGGCCTGAGGATTTTGAAATTTCCTTTGACCAGGCCAAACAGTGCATTGCTGAAAATCGCTATGAAAACCTTCTGAATCAATTAGGGCCAAGTGATGTAAGCTTTGAAACTAGGGTTCTCGCACACATTGTTGCAACCACTCTTCTACCCAGAACTGGTTCTTTCTCAACTTTCTCTCAAAGGGACACTTTCTTTGTGTATTGTCTAATTACCAAACTTAAACTCAAGTTGTCCTCCTGGGTCATCAACTTTATGATTGAGAGTGTAGAATATCCCACCAGCTTACCTTTTGGTATGGCCATTACCCATATCCTGGAAGCCCATCAAATCCCTCTTTCTGACTACCCTT
Source organism: Nicotiana glauca (assembly GCA_026770625.1). Taxonomy (NCBI): domain Eukaryota; kingdom Viridiplantae; phylum Streptophyta; class Magnoliopsida; order Solanales; family Solanaceae; genus Nicotiana; species Nicotiana glauca. The sequence continues at coordinate 13,396 of MU780720.1, forward strand.
TTGTCTCTGTTTCCAAGTCCCACAATTCTAGAGCCTTCTCTAGTATGGGGTATGTGAGTGTCAAGGGTGCTTGGGTTAAGAAGGGAGAGATTGAAGTCAAACAGACACCTGTGGATTCCAAACCTTCATCTACTGTTCCGCCTCCTCTTATTAGCTCCGATTTGAGTGAGAAGCTTAGCGCCATTGACTCCCAACTCTTAGACATCAAGACTCTCCTGACTGCTACTCAGTCGACTGTGGATGCTATTCATGCTATTTCAAAAGAAACTAGGTCTGATGTGTCTAAAATCCGAGTGGTTGGGCAACGGGCAAAGGAGAATGCGGTTAAGGCCTTCAAGGAGGTTCATGATAGGCTTGATAGAATGTGCACTGCTGCAAACACAAGCTTTGGATAGCTGAAGGACACGATCTGCAACACTCTTACTTACTTCCTGCACCGTTAAATGTGGATATGCATTACAAACAATTTTTTGTCTTGGTTTTGTTTTGTGTTGTTCCTTTAGATGTTTTCTTGGATGATATTTTTTTGTCTGCCCCTTCCTCTTTGCTAATGTCAAAAAAGGGGAGAATGTATATATCTCTTTGGGACTATCTATTATGACAGTCTGTGCAGGTTCAAGCATAGACTGCTTTGGTCTGAAATGATAATATGTGCAGGTTAAGTCGACTATGCTACATGGCATATATGTTACTCTTTATTCTTTGAACAGGATATAATATGTGCATGTTAAGTTGACTATGCTACATAGCATAGATGGTACTCTTTATAGTATGTGCAGGTTAAGTCAACTATGCTACATAGCATAGATGGTCCTCTTTATTCCTTGTACAGGATATGTGCAGGTACTCTTTACTCTGTGTACAGGATAAGTCGACTATTCTTTGTACAGGATAAGTCGACTATGCTACATGCATAGACTCTATATGTATTGTACAGGAATAAGTCAACTATGCAGGTTACTAGTACAAGTTGACTTCAAACATTGAGGGGGAGACTAAGTCCGGTTGACTGCATACACTGTGGGGAAGCCAAGTCGGCTAGAAACAAATAGGGAAGTCAACTGTTGTTTACTTTCGTACATCTATGTATATTATTTTACCATCATCAAAAAGGGGGAGATTGTTAGATCATATTTTAATGATGCAATTAATATACATGTACAGGAGTTCAAAGAAGTAAAGTAGAACGAGTGAAATGGCTGTCGAACAAAGAAGGATGTTTCCCACAAAGGAACCACCTATAGGAAACACGGTATACAAGGAAAGCTACATCATTAAATCAGGATTAGCTCCATGAAAGTTGGGATATCAAATTTGCCATAACAAAGTGAAGATTTGAAGTGATCTGTGATTGGAAAAATTACGGAGAATAATAAAAGCCAGAACATCCGGTCAGTGATCAAGCTTGGAAGGTCCAACGATCAAGGAGAAGATCCGGCTAGCAGTCGAGTTTGGAAGGTCCAACAATCAAGCATAAATCTTGCTGATTCCATTATCTGACAAAGGAAGAAATCTGAAGGAGCAACGGATAATTCCTTATTTTTGAAAAGAATCTACTCTTTGCAAGGATCAAAACCCTTGGGTTGACAAGCCTCCACCACTTATCTTTGTATAAATACACTGAGAAACATCATCGCCAATATACTTTGAACGCATAAAAATAACTCTCTTCTTTCTACTATAAACAAGCATAGTATCCTATTTAGATCTGCTGTGTAATAAGTCAAATATAGAAAGAGGGCATACAACTGGTGATTCATTGTATCAAACGAGTGCTAGAAAATCTTAGTGATATACATCACAACTGTACTCGAGAGAAAATTCATTTGCTTGAAGAGAAATCCCTTGCAATCCAAGGGGACTAGATTAGGATTCACATTGAATCCGAACCAGTATAAAGTTCCTGGTGTCTTTAATTCCTGCATTTACTTTCTGCACATTATCTCTAACTGTTATCTCTGCACGATTTCCATATTTAGTCGACTACTAAAGTTTTAAGTCAACTTAATATCGATTAATTTCAATTAAAGACAATTCACCCCCCTCTTGTACTTTCAGGTCTCACCACCCACGAGCCTTATATGGCTCCTAGACGCTTGGTTACTAACTTTCAAGGCATGACCACGAAGAAGTTGGGCCCAAAACTTGCGTGATTTAAGTTCTATGGCCATCTCCGGCCTTGCTTCGGCAAGCCATGGCTGTTCGAGCATGACCTTGACTCCTCCGACTTAGATCAATGACTATCCAAGCCTTTCTTAACATTTGGGTTCCCCTGAAACCCTAGCTCTTGAGGTTATTTTGATTTCTTTAGATCCATTATAGATCCGTGTTTTCCCTGAGCTTGTAAACGGTTTCTCGAGATTTCTTTCAAAAGAAAAATTGTGCTTTCGAACCTTTATCTTTCCAATTTAGGGTTTTGTAAAGATGCTTTTCTAATTTTTGTTAAATTTCTTTATATGTTTCTCCTACTGTGTTTTTATTAGTTCTTCTACTATGTTTCTCTATATGTTTCTCCTGCTGTGTTCTTACTATTTCTGCTACTATGTTTCTTTATATGTTTCTTCTACTGTGTTCTTACTAGTTCTTCTACTGTGTTTCCTATATGTTTCTTTTACTATGTTTCTCATGAGTTTCGTCTATTGAAAGATGTGTGTTAAAGGTCTCAGTTTATTTCTGATACCTCTGAACTTGTTTCAATTAGTATCTTTTTCCTTGATCATTTGTCCTTTCGTGTTTGCACTCGATTGATGGCAAGAACCCTAAATTTAGGGGTTCACCCGAGTTTTGAGACCATTGGCTATGTGATTTGCTTATTCTTCATCTTTGAACTAGTTTGATTTCAGAAACCCTAACTCCTTTGGACCTATTTCGAGTTTCTGAATTTGTTTCATCTGTTGCTCAACTGAGTCTTAAAATCCTTGTGTCGGCCTTTATTTCTTTAAGCGATTTTGAATCTCTACTAAACTCTTCTAAGGTCTTTATACTAGACCCTTTGTATGCTATTTGATACTATCTCTCCTCTACATTGATGACCTATGTGACTACCATGATCCTATAGTCTACTACCTACTGATCTTGAACTGGCATGACGTTTTTTCTTTGCCCTAAATTCAGCCTAGCATGTTTGTGTGCTCTTTATATATGCTGAACTTCCCTCTAAAATGGCTTTTAATTTTGATTAATTTCATACTTCCTTTGTATAAGTTTGATTGATTTCTTTCCTTGTTTGCTGATTTCCCTGTTACTCGATTTGAGTCAAAAACTTTCCTTAGATTTCTGACTTGGTTCATTCATGGACAAGTGATTACAAATCTCTTACCCATTGGTTTACTGTGTACTAATTGATTCTTACCTTATTTTGTTTTGACTGTGTATTTCAAAACTCTTCCCCTAAATAAACTCCTATGTATGTACCCCTAATTTCCTACTTTGCACAAGATGCTTGTTTGATCTCTTTCCTTAAGTAATTTTCTTGCTCATTACCATTTAAGTCTGAATTTCTTAATTAAAGGAAGTCTTATATTGATTGTTTTTATTTAATACCCAGTTCTATAATTATTTTTCTTACCTTATTTCTACCTGTTTTTCATACTATAAATACACGACTCTTTCATTAACACAAAAAACATCCATCACTCGTAATCTTTCTGAATTCACACTTACACTCAAAAGTGTTCTCTCTTATTGCTTGTTCTATGGCCTGTTTACAAGACCTATTTCTTGATTTCTCTCTATTTGCTTTTTTGAAATTGGTATGTCCTGATTTAAGGTTTTTAGCACCACAATAATGTGTTTATTTACTGGTTTTGTACCCCTGTCTGCTTACTGCTTTTGTATAGTTCAACACTTACTCTAGCATACTGATTTCTTTCTTCTTGTTCTATTATGAATCCCAAACCCCTGCCCTATATGTGTTTAAGCTATGGTTTGAGGCATGGCAATACTGCAAGTTATTGTCCATGAATCAAACTTGATCCCCTAGGATCCTAGCCTCTAACAGTATAAGTTCTGGCAGGCTTATAGGTGTGCTGGCACTCCCCATTGTTGGGCATGGCTAAAGTCTTCCCTATCCTAAGCAATAGGCTTTTTACAATCTCCTTATGCCCCTGAACCCCTTATTTGTGCTTATTTGTGGTTGTTTCCCTTTCCCTTTCCCCTTTTAGCATTCTGTTCTGCACTTACACATTTTCTTAGTCTTTATGTTCTGCCCCCTCCTTGTGAGCCTTGCCTTTGGGGCCTTTTGAGTTCCCTCTGAATTTGAACACTTGGGGGCCGACCCTTCTACACTGCACTTGTCCCTGTTCTAATAATACATTTGGGTATGAGCATTTCCTGGAGTCCCATTGAGGCTCTTAGGGAACTTTCACACACTCAAATGGGAGAAAGTCTTTGGATCATTGATCTCTTGGAGTTGGTTTACCTTATATTTCAGACATGAACTCTAAATCAGGCTCTCATTTGTTGTACTTTTATTTATATTTTTCTGATGTATGTTATTTTATTTCGAGTTGTAATAATTTGTAATAAACTCTTGGGGATGGTTAGTAAAAAAGGACGGTTAACTATGTATGCAAAAAAGGGTAGATACCATGTCTATATGTGCTTTGAATTCTACATATGCATATAGAAATCATGCCTATAGGTATTTTAAAATCTGCTTGCATCTAAGAATCATGTTTATAGGTATTTGGAAATATCCATATGCAAATGCATATAGAAATCATGCCTATAGGTCCTTCTAAATTTTGTATATCCATCATTCATATAGAAATCATGATCATAGGACTACTATATCCATATAGAAATCATGCCTACAGGATTGTCCAAATCTAGACATTTAATTGCACCTAGATATCATGTTCATAGGTCTTAAACAAATTTCTGCACCTAGATATCACTTTTATAGGTTTAAAAGATGTCTTCTGCATTTTACACCATGTCTGCAAAGGCTTAAAATCAACTACGCGTAGAAAGCATGTATATAGGAACTCCTACTCGAATTTGACCCACTTCATTCACGTATAGAGTTAAAATCAGTAATAACAGGTACTATCAGTTGCATAACTTATAACCTCCGTTAAAACTTGTCCCTTTGTTTTAATAATCTGACTACCTTTTTTTTAAATAGCACGTATTCTATTTATTTTAGACCTTGTTATTTCATTGCTTTTTGAGTTCAATAGATACCATGCCTATAGGATCCCTGTCCAACTTTTAGGCAAGCCTTAGGGTAAAGTTATAAACTGAATCTGTTCTATTAACTACAACCAGCAGGCAGGCCTGATTTGGGTTTCTTATCTGAATTATGTAATAAATCAGTCTGCCTAAACCTTTAAGTTCTTTCATGTTTAGTATTTATTCATACCCTAAACAGTATGTGCAAGGCATGCTAATTACGTGATTTTTTGTTTAAAATGGGGAATATCTGAGCCTTTGTTTGTTATGTGCTTTCCCCGATTTGCAATACGTGTTTTGTATGTCATGTTAGAGTTTTTACCTTTGAAACTACAAATAAGCCTAATATTCTTTCCCTTTAGGATTAGTAGTCCTAAATGCCTCCGGGACTAATAGGATTGGGACGGGTAATAACATGCTATAAGTAAACGAGATCATTCCGTGCTTTAATACCTTAACGGGGTGGGAAGGGTAGATATAGATATGATGACTATGCGATAATGTCACGTGTAGCCCCTCATTGAGGAGTGATTATCGGGCATTGTGTGGGGTGATACATATTATCAATAAACCTAGGACCCCCCTCTCCCTTTATTTCTTTGTTTCTTCAAAAATTTCAAACTCTTTCTTCTAAGAAAAATCACCTTTCGTTTAGTTCTTTCCAACTTTGTTTATTTGTAAACTATTATGTGAAAATCCCTCTTATTTGAAGTTTTATTTGCCTACATGTATTTGCACCTAAATTCACAATAATAGTCTAGTCGGGAACCACATTAGTGGATTCTGAGGGGTGCCTAATACCTTCCCCTTAGAATAATTTCAAGCCGTTACCCAATCTCTGGTTACTTAAATCAAATCTCCTTGGTGTCCTAATGCACCCTAATCATTAGATGGCGAATCTTCAAATCAAACCCAATTTCCAAAAGGAACGAGTTGTCCTCCCAAATGTCATAAACCCGATTTTGTGAGAAAAAGGGGGCGCGACATCCCTATAACTACGCGACCGATTGTTTGAGCTTTAGCATGTCCTTCGATGGTTTTATGCCATGAGCAGCTTCACTTAAGGTATTATGACTTGTACGCGTGGTCGTAATTGAATTTCGGGTAGCTCGGAGAGGATATGGAAATGAACTCCTCATTTTGGAAGCTTTATGTTGAAAGAATTGACTAAGGTTTGATTTATGAGTAAATGACCTTAGAATTGAGATTTTGAAGGTTCCAACAGGTTCATATGACGGTTTTGGACAGGGATGTATGTTCGTATCGGGTTTGGATAACCCGGGAGCATTTCGATTCCTGTTGTGGAAGTTAACAAGTTTGGAAGAATTTCATCAACTTGGGTTGAAGCGCATGTCAATGTTACCGATGTCTGTTTGGGATTTTGAGCCTGGGAAAAGCTCTGTTTGGTGATTCTGGTACTAGGAGCATGATCGTATATGGATTTTGAGGTTCGTAGGTCATTTTGAAGTCATTTGACGGAAGTTAGAAATATGAAAGTATTTGAGGAGTTTGATCGGAAGTGGACTTTTTGATATCAGGGTCGGATTCTGATTCCGAATGTTGGAGTAGGTTTCAAATGTTGGAGTAGGTACATAATGTCAAATATGAGTCTTGTGCAAAATTTGAGGTCAATCGGATATGATTTGATAGGTTTCAGCATCGAATAAAAAAGTTCAAATTTCTAAAGTTCATCAAATTTGAAATGGAGTGTGATTCATGATTTTAGAATTTTTGATGTGATTTGAGACCTCGAGCAGGTCCACATTATGCTTTGGGACTGGCTGGTATGAATGGTCGGGGTCCTGAGGGCATGGGGTGGATTTCGGATAGTTAACAGATCAAATTTGGAATTTAAAGAAGAAATGAAGCAGCTACATTCTGGTATAACTGCACCTGCGAGGCTTGGACCGAAGGTGCGGAGCCGCATAAGGGGCCTTGGTGTCGTAGAATTTGGAATGGACTGGGCTAGGCTGGGACCACATTTTTCGATAATTTTACCGCAGAAGCGGGATTGCACATGCGGAAGGAGAAGCGCAGAAGCGGAGTGAGGGGTATGGTCAAAGACAACAGGAGTGTTGATGTGGCCGCACCTAAGGGACAGAAGCGGTCAACTGACCGCAGGCGCGAAAAGGCTGGAGACAGTTTGTTCTTTTAAAAACGAGGGTTTGACTCATTTTCACCATATTTCCTCCTTGGGGGCCAATTTTGGAGCGACTTGGGAGTGCCATTTTCATCACCAAGTATGGGGTAAGTGATTCATACTAATTTTGAGTTTAATACATGAATATATACGGATTTAAGCATGAGATTAGTGGGAAATTATAGGGTTTGGGTAGGAAACCTATGATTTAGTGTTTTTGGATTTTTACCATGAATTTTGGCATGAAATTGAGAATAAATAATATATTTGAGTTTGTGAGGTTATAGGTAAACTTTATCTTCGAAAAATTTCGGAATCTAGGCACGTGGGCCCGAGGGCAATTTTGTCAACTTTTTGATCGGGGTTAAAAATTGTTATAAATTTAATTATTATGAGTAAATGGGTTTGCATAATTGGCTAGTTTTGGAGCGTTGTGCATCTATTTGAGTCTTCGGAGGGGCGTGGAATGCCGGTTATGGAACTTCTGAGAGAGGTGAGTCTCCTTTCTAACCTTATAAGAGGGAATTGTCCTCATATGTAAATTAATTGGGAAGGCGCTTCTATTTGTGGGGGCTATGTACGCGCGAGGTGATGAGAGTTCGTGCAAAGCTACTATTATGCTAAAATCCGGGAAGTCTAGGACCCAAAGACATGCTTTACTTGCAATATTTTGAAATCTTGGTGTGAATAAAATGCTTAAAACATATCGAATGCGCAAATGAACTTCTAAAAGACTAGACATGGTTTCTTGATTTGTAAAAGAGAAATTGCCTTTTCTTGGATAATTGCTCCTTGATGAATTCTTGATTGAATGTTTGAATGTGTTTATATATTGTTGAACGGGCCGAACACCTCGTTAGATTAAATAGATGCATATATGGTTTGTACCATTCGATCCTCTGGCAGGGCACAATTTAAATATTTATTGGATCGGGTTGTACGACCTTGGCATAGTTTGCACATGCTTGTATTGCTTGACTTGCAAATTTATAAATGATAATATTGCCTCCCTGGACAGAGATAAATGGATAAATGACGAAAATAAATTTGGAAATTTCGTATTAATAAAATAATTATTTACTTGCTTCATGTTATTGAGTTGCAACCGCTTATATAAAAAATCCCTGATTTACTATGTTATTGGTATATTATCATTGGACCATTAGTAAGTGTCGAAGTCGAGCTGTCTCTACTTGTTCGAGATTAGACGTGATACTTACTGGGTACACGTTGTTTCATATTCATGCTACACTTGTTATGCATTTTTGTTTCACATGCACATGTATGTCTAATGGCCTAGTTTGGTGCAGCGGCATGGTTGATATGGAGGCTTAGGTGAGCTGCACTTCTCGAGACGACCTGCAACCAGCAGAGTCTCCTTCAGAGTATTGTATTGTATTTTCTCTACTGTCAAACTTGTAGTCCGAAGGGTTATTGTATTACATTATTTTTTTAGAAATTGCTCATGCACTTATGACACCGAGTTCTAGGATGATTATGGGATTATTCAACATTAAGTTTGTTAAAGACATCATTATTTATTCAGTAAATTTAATTATTTATTATTTAATGTAAAATAAATAATTTCAATAACTACTAAAATGGGAATTTAGTTGACTTCTTGATATTGGATTGCCAAGCTGCTTCTTCTTCTTCTTCTTCTTCTTCTTCTTCTTCTTCTTCTTCTTCTTCTTCTTCTTCTTCTTCTTCTTCTTCTTCTTCTTCTTCTTCTTCTTCTTGCTCGGTCGGTGACAAAACGTAGATGGAATTGCTCCCTCACGAGTACGTTCCTGGCGCTTGTATCTTAAAACCGACTTCAAAGTCAAGAACCCTCCCTTGGTCCCTGGCCGATATGAACACGTGTTGAAATATATCTGCTCGATAACAGCGAAACAACTTGAGACTATGAAGAAGAACTGCAACTGAGGAGCTGAGGTCGTGGTACAAATCCCTGGAGGGGTTTATAAGTGTCTAAACTTACCCTTTCATATTGGGTCCTATCGACTAAATCGTTATTGATTTTTGCAAGACATATCAGGTTACCCTCGGCTAGGTTCATCCCTCGTTATGGCGTATGGTGATCATGCTCTGCTTCTTCTCTAGAAAGGCCAAAGGGATGGAATTCACTCTCTTCCATCTCATACGATTTTATCGACCTGAAATTTTTCGAGGATTAATCAAGCTCTAACGCCGATCAATGAAGTCCTTTTTTACGAGCATCGATGAGGACAAGGATAGGGGTTGGATGAGCTGGTTTGTGGGGTTAAGGACCTGCGACCTCATCCTAGAGGAGAAACTACCGTTCCCCGAGAAGTGGAACCCCAATTGTAAGCAACAAAGTTACCCATTAATCTTCGTACTCCTTTCTTTGCTTTATCTAATGTCTTCGTCTATTTTGCAACAATTGCTTGGATGCCTCACGCGATCCCCACATAGAGGACTGGGTTCGAAAGTTTACCTCGACTTCCTCCCATGTCGAGCGCTGCTGGAGTGACTTGGCAAGGGGCAAGTGAGAATCCAAAAACCATGGTATGTTGATCCTATATGCTTTCGACTTCATTTTCTAAAACGTTTCCTTTTACATATACTTGACTCCATTTTACGCAGGTATCGAAGATGTTGTTGAATTGAGCTCGGCCCCACTTAAGAAAGAGGTAGTTCCCAAACTGGACAAAGATAAGAAAAGGAAAAGGGTCTCGCCTTCTGATACTCCGGATCCTAAGAAGAGTAAGGCTCGTAAGCCGAAGAAAATCTCCGCCTCTCTATCTGCTGGAGCAACCCAAAAGCTACAAGATGAAACAGATGAGGGGGAGGATGCTGGTTGTGAACTGGTGCCTCGAAAGAGATGAGCGTTGAAGCTCCAAAGGCAGCTGGGTCGGTGATGGTCGAGGAGACTCGCCCTCGACCTGAGGAGATCTTGGTTGGTTGTCCGAGCAATGTCCGTGAGTTATCAGGGGTTGAAGATATTTCCTGCCACGATGAACGAGTGGTGAGTGTGCCTAAAGGATCTAGTTCTAGGGCTCTTCAGAAGGAAGAGAGTGCCCCAAGTGTCTTGCTCGGGGAAATCAATATTGATAATTCACTGCCCCACCCCAAATTTTCCGAAGGGCAGTTTTGGGAGGCTCGATCTATGTAGAGCCTCGATGTGGGAGCGGCCGACGATGGGGAAGACATATACCGTGAATGCCTTGCGGGGGTCGATGACGTTTCTGAACTAGATGTTTCGATCAATTTGATCAGGCCCATCGTTTTCTAAAACAGGTAAACTTTAACTCTCATCATTATGTTTGCTTTTGTTTCCTTCTGTCCGATTTCTTTCCTTTATCCATAGGCTGTGACACTTCACCGGGAAGCATTCACCAAATCCCATGCCGAGCTGAGCCCGTGTGAGGCCAATCTCAAAAGCCTTATTGAGGAGAGAGACACCCTCAAACGCCTCTATGTGTAGAAAGAAGAGGAGCTCAGGGAACTTTGAGCTGAATTGGCCCTGGCTCATAAGGAAGAGGCTGAGCTAGACAAGAAAGTAACTATCCTTTTGAAAGAGTACGGTCTCGACCCAACTGTGGAGTCTAATACTTCAATATCTTAGTGGCCACAAAAGCTGGAAAGAATCGAGTTGCTCCGAGGGGAAGTCAACCAAGTCAAAGCTGACTGTGATCGGTAGAAGGAGAACATGGACCGCCTTGCTGTGGAGAAAGAGGCTCCCTTGGCCAAAATGTCATCTGTCGAGGTCCAACTTCGGGGCGTTAAAGAGAAAAGCTCAGCCTAGGCCAAAAGGATCAAGGAGCTTGAAGCTGAGCTTGCTGAGGCCAAGGCGGAGGTCGGGAAGATAAAGATCGTGGCTGACAAGTCCATAGCCATGTATCTGGCCGATACCGAGGCTATTTAAATGCAGCTAAGGGAGGATTCCGATCGAGATTGACAGAGCAATGACTTGGTGAAGTTCCAATCCTAGAGGGAGATCCTCAAGGAAATCCACGCTCGAGGTTTTGATCTCTCCAAATAGATAGCTCAAGCTAAGGCGCTTGAAGCTGATGCTATGCTTATTGTCTCCTCCGATGATGATGATGATGACGAAGGCAGCTAAGGCAGGTCCAAAAATAACAAGCGGCCCAGAGGAGAAGCTGCACCTGAGGGAGAAAACAGCCCCGGGCATAGTTAGGATTTTTTTTTTCTTTTCTTTTTTATAAGACCCCCGTTAGTCCTTTGTATAGATTTTTGCCTATATATATAAAGAATGTTTCCATTTTGAGTGCCTTCCCATTTTTTATCTAAAAACATGTTATTTGCTTTGCAAAACTTTAGCACAATCTTATGCTTTGAACGGTACGTTTGAGATTTTAGTTTCAGTGGTTTCCTCGAAATCATCACAGCCGAGTTTGAATAGGGTTTGAACTTGAAGCATGGGCCCTCTAGGATTTGTGTTGAATAATGATCAGTCCCTGAGCCATAGTCAAGTCATTTTTATTTGGGATCGGGATAGTCGAACCTTTGGGTTTAGATGAAGTGAGAACAAGATCTCGAACTCTAAGTGTATTGGACCTTAGGCTCTTTGGGTCGAGCTAATATGGCCTAAAAAATATGGCTATTATTTCCCTCTTTTGGCTTATAATACTTAGTAAAATTTCGTTATGCCTTAGCATGTATTTTTTTTATCCAATGGGTTTTTTTAGGATTCGATGTTGATTGAAACCCCTATGTTTTTTGTACCTTGGCACGTTTGTGTTAAGATAATTTGATATCTCTTAAGGATTTTTGAGGGCTGCTTTTATTGAAGCCCTTTTTATTATTTGCCGAGGATAGCCTTTTTTTAACCGATTTTCAAAGAATTTGAAGTCCTATTTTGATTGTGGGATTCAGATGTCTCCGAGCCGTATTAATTTGGCCGTAGCCTTTGGGTATGCCTCTTGGGCTTCTTCCCCAATAATACTCTGAACTTTTTCGAAGTGTTAGTCACCGAGAATGATGGTCTTGGCTTATAGATCGAGTAGTGCCTCTTTGAAGTCTTATGAATTCGAGTTTAGATAACTCGAATATGTCGATCGTCGATGACAATCCCCAAGTGTTAAAGGTATATTTTCTCTTGGCTCTTGAGCCATTTCTCACAAAATCATAAGTATGGAGCTCGTATAGTAGAAAATTTTCTTTGAGATACAAGATGTTTGATATAGAAAGAATGCTTCTTTGAACTTCTTTGAATAATTTGTGCGTAATGTGTTTTGCCATCGGGGATCGACTAATCTAAATGGACATAGATCATTACACCATTTGGCCCATTACAAAGTTTCCCTATCGAGACCCTTTGACATGAAGTACTTTCCTCGAAAATATAACATTTGAGGGTGATGCCCCTCAGTATTCGAGGTTGATTGTAAAGAAGCCTTGGCTACCGTTGAATCTTCCTCAAGTAGCACATATTTGTTGCCTTATTAAAAACCTCGTCGGAAAAACCTATTTGGGATAAAAATCGATCTAAGGGAAAAAGAGTGCAACACATACTTTAAAACCTAAGGTCCTCGTGTTGAAGAGTTTCTCAGTGTCTTCGATCGAACACCTGCAATAGGTTAGTACCGAATACAAATGGAAAGAGGGAAGTCATATGTTAGCAATAATACTGATTGAGGAGTGATATATTCCAATTGTTTGGCAATTGTTCGCCCTCTATTGTGCCAAGTTTATAAGATCCTTTTCTGAGGACCCGATATGGTGCTTCCCAACTTGGTCCAGTTTCCTTTCGTTCGGGTCTTGGGTATTAAGGGTGACTTTCCACAGAACTAAGTCCCGATTCTGAAATGGTGAAGGTTGGTTTTTCTATTATAATATCTCTCGATCCTTTGCTTTTGCGCAGTCATCCGAACAATTGCACCTTCTCATTTTTCATCCAAGAGTTCGAGGATAGTATTCATAGCCTCGTAATTTGATTCTTCTGTTGAATGTCGAAATCTGGAGCTAGGTTCCCTGAATTCGACTGAAATCAAGGCTTCAGAGCCATATACTAAGGAGAATAGGCTTGCCCCCGTACTGGACTTTAATGTCCTTCGATATTCCAAAGGACTTAGGGTATAGTTTCTCTCCACTTCCCCTTGGCCGATTCAACCTTTTCTTTAAGTTTTGAATGATAGTCTTGTTTATCAAATCGGCCTGTCCGTTCCCACTAGGATGATACGTCCCTTATAATATATTTTTTTATTTTGTGATCCTCGGAGAATTTTCTTTACCTTGCTGTCGATAAATTGTTTTCCGTTGTCACACACTATTTTGGCGGGTATCCCGAATCGACATGCGATGTGATCATAGATGAAGTCTATAACCTTTTTCTCTCTCACTTTCTCGAACGCTTTTGCTTCAACCCATTTAGAGAAATAGTCAGTCATAAATAAAATAAACTTAGCTTTAGTTGGGGTCGTTGCAGAGGGCCGGCGATGTTCATCCCCCATTTCGTGAATGGCCATGGGCATAGGAGTAGGACTGAATAAAGTTGTTCTCTGGGCTGATGGATCATCGGTTCAAACCTTTGACATTTATCATATTTTCGAACAAACTCCTTAGTGTCGTTTTCCATGCTACCCCAGTAGTATCACGCTATAATGATTTTTGAATCAGTGATTCGGCATCGGAATGGTTCCCACAAGTGCCTTCATGGACCTCCCGTAAAGCATAATCGGTGTCTCCTGGTCCTAAACACACTGCCAATGGTCCATTTGATGTCTTTATGTATAATGTTCCATCTTCATCCAATGTGAATCGAGCAACTTTGGTTCGTAGGGCCCTCGGCTCCTTAGCGTCCGATGGGAGCTTTCCGTTCTTCAATAATTCAATAAACTTATTCCTCCAATCGTAGGTTAAGCTTGTAGAGTTTATCTCGGCATGACCTTTCTCGATCACAAATCTCAAGAGCTGAACAACAGTCCCCGAGCTGATTTCTTCTTACTCGACCGATGACCCCTGATTTGCAAGTGCATCGACCTCACTATTTTGTTCTCGAGGTACATGCTGTAAAGTTCATTCCTTGAAACGGTGCAAAGTTACCTGTAGCTTGTCCAAATACCTTTGCATTCTATCTTCTTGAACTTTGAAGGTTTTATTTACTTGGTTCACCACCAATAAAGAGTCACACTTTGATTTAATGACCTCTGCTCCCAAGCTCTTAGCTAGCTCAAGACCTGCATTCCATGGCCTTGTACTCGACCTCATTGTTAGTCAACCTAGAAGTTTTGAAAGACTGTCTAATAGTGCCGCGGGGGGCCTCAAAATGATGCCTAGCCCGGACCCCTTCTAATTCAAAGCACCGTCTGGGAAAAGGGTCCATACCCCCGATGATGTTCTTGATTTAAAAAAAAAAATTCTTTTTCAATTCGGGTACGAGGGTTGACATGAAATCGGCCATGAAATATGCAAAAACTTGAGACTTGATGGCCGTTAGGGGATGATACTAGATATTGTACCCACTGACTTCGACGACCCATTTGACTAATCTGCCCGACTGTTCGAGCTTGTGCAGAATGTTACAAAGTGAGTAAGTGGTTAACACGCATATGGGGTGACATTGAAAGTATGGTTTTAACTTTCTGGAAGCGCTTATCAGTGCAAGTGCCAATTTCTCTTAGTGTGGATAAGTAGTTTCTACTTCTCCCAGGGTTGGACTTACATAATAAATGGGAAATTGCATACATTGCTCTTCTTGAACCAGGACACCAATTACCGCAATTCCCGATAATGCCAAGTATAAGTAAAGTTTCTCATATACTTTCGGAGTGTGAAGCAGTGGCGGGCTCGACAGGTATCGCTTTAATTCCTCTAATGCCTGTTGGCATTCCGGGGTCTAGGTGAAATTGTTCTTCTTTTTGAGTAGAGAGAAAAAGTTGTGGCTTAGATCCGACAACCTCGAAATGAATCGGCCTAAAATAGCCATCCATCCAGTTAGCCTCTACACGGCTTTACACTATCCACGACGGACTTGATCTTATTGGGGTTGATCTCGATCCCCCGATTCGACACCATGAAGCCCGGGAATTTTCCCGAACCGACCCCGAAAGCACATTTTTTGCGGTTGAGCTTCATGTTATATTTCCTCAAAATCTCAAGCATTTCCTGCAAATGAGCCAAATGGTCCTCTGCGCGTAGGGACTTAACTAACATGTCATCGATATAAAATTCCATTGACTTACTTATTTGTTCTTCGAACATTTTATTTACTAGTCATTGGTAAGTAGCTCCAGCATGTTTTAGCCTGAAGGGCATTACATTATAATAATATGTTCCATACTTGGTGATAAATGAAGTATTTTCCTGGTCTTCTAGGTTCATTTGAATTTGATTGTCCCCGGAGTAGACATATAGAAAGGTAATGATCTCGTGGCCAATCGTGGTGTCGATCATGCGATCGATGTTAGGAAGTGGAGAAGAATATTTGGGGCATGCCTTGTTTAAATCTTTATAATCTATACACATTCTAAGTTTATTCCTTTTTAGGGACTACGACTACATTGGCTAACAATTCGGGATATTTTACCTCCCAAATGGACCCTATTTTAAGAAGTTTTATTACCTTGTCCTTTATGAATACATGCTTTACCTCAGACTGGGACATTCTATTTTGTTTCACCGTTTTGAACCTGGGGTCTTGGCTCAGCCGATATGTCGTTATCTTCGGTGGGATACCTATCATGTCTAATAGGACCAAGCAAAATAATCTATGTTATCAACAAGAAATTGAATAAGTTTTTTCCTGAGCTAGGGGGTTAATCCCGTTCCCAGGTATACCTTTCGCTCGGGCAGGTGCTAGATCAATATAAGCTATTCCAGCTAATCGACCGTTGATTTGGTGGCGCCCGAATTTTCAGGAACGATAAAAGTTTGAGGAGTTAGAAAATCCTTTTCTTCTTTTATCCCGTGCTTCCTCGATTCAGTCGAGGCTAGACGTTATGATTGCTATTTTGTTTCATGTTTACCTTTGATGCTCGACCTTTCCAAGGTTGATAACCTTGATATCGACATTACCTCATCAACTACAAACATTTGCTTTGCACCATGCTGCTCCCCGTATACTATTTTTACACTATTCATCGTCGAGAATTTCATCATTTGGTGGAGTGTCGAGGGGACTGCCCTCATGTTGTGGATTCAAGGCCTTCCGAGTAGGTCATTGTACCTCATGTCGCCCTCAATCACGTGGAATTTGGTATCTTGAATGGTTCCAATCATGTTCACCAGCAAAATAATATCCCCTTTAGTTGTTTCACTGGCCATATTAAAGCCGTTTAAGACCCGAGTTGCAGGCACGATTTGATTTTATAGGACGAGCTCCTCCACGAACCTTGATCGGATGATATTCGCCGAGATACCCGGATCTACTAAAACACGCTTAACTTGAACTTTATTTAATAAGATAGAAATTACCAAAGCGTTGTTGTGTGGTTGAGAAACAACTTCTGCTTCTTTGTTGTTGCATGATAATGAGCATTCAGGCACATAATCTCGGGTTCGTTTCTCCCTAGTGATTGATACCTTAGTGCATTTTAATATGGGTCCTTATGGAATGTCGACCCCCCCGACGATCATATGAATGTCATACTGGGGTTCCTCCTATTCATTTTTCCTGTTGGCATCCCTTTCTTTGAAATGATTATTGGCTCGATCGTTGAGGAACTCTTGAAGGTGGCCCTCATTGAATAGACGGCTACCTCCTCTCTTAATTGCCTTCAATACTTGGTCTTGTGGCCATGCGTGCCATGATACTTGCACATCAAATTTGGGTTTCTTTGGGAAGGATCGGTCTGTATGGGTCTGGGCCACTTAGTATCTTTAATTCTTCTGATTGGCGATACAATGCCCGATACGTCTATGCTAAAGTTTTAATCCGATAACCGAGGTGACTCTATGGGATCGACATGCTTATCAAAACCACTTTTGCTCATAAGTCCCAGAGAATTTTGTCCTCGATAAGTTCTTCAATCATTCCAGGTGGAATTGCATCCTGAACCATTGTTCCTTTAATCTACGGTATATGGTTGATATCGTTCTCTGTTCGACCTTAGCTCCCTATCGACGTCCCTTGGGGTTTTAACTGCCAACCTGTTTGGATGTAGTGAATCGGAAGGGGCTCCTAATTGGTCGTCCTCGACCATGATCTTTGATTGATATCGATTGTGCACATCTGCCCAAGTTACAGCTGGATACTCGACCAAATTTTGTACTGTTGTGATGCTATCGAACTCCGCTTTTTCAAACCTTGCTTGAAAGCTTGAACGGACCAATCAACTGTGATCGGTGGCAACTCCATGTGTTCCATTTGAAATCGGGATACGGACTCCCTTAGTATTTCGTTATCCCTTTATCTTATCTTGAAATGTCTAATTTTCTTATTGCGACCTTTATGGCCCCCGCTTGTTCGTTCACCAAAGAATCTGATAACATGGCAAATGAGTCGATGGAATTTAGCGGCAGGTTGTGATACCAAATTATTGCTCATTTTGATAAAGTTTCCCCAAATGTTTTCAACAAAACGGACTCAATCTCATCATCTTATAAGTCATTTCCCTTTATTCTGCACGTGTACGAAGTGATGTGTTCACTGGATCGGTACGACGAGTGATTTTTGGCTCGACCCCACTTGGAGTCCTATGTTGATTTTGCAACTGAGTGGTAGCGGCCAGCTGAGCCTGTAGCATCTCGAATATTGCCTGGAGACTGACTCCTCCGTCTCCTATGCCCTATGTACCTTGACCACCAGATCAGTCTTTACTGCGTACACTCCCTTCGGGGTCCGCGATTAGGTCCAAATTTAGAGCAACATGTGAGCTGATATCGACTGGATCGATGGTCGGTTCTCCCCCGAGATAAGTCGATGGCACCCCAGCTCCTGGACCAATTACATTGTCATTTTTCCCGTGAAATCCGATACCACCATCACTATGTACGAGTGCATTTTGTGAGTTTGACATGTTTTAACCTGAGAGAAAAAATACGTGAAAAGAACAAGTGTGAAATAACGTGTGTTATCAGAATCATCACTGAAACAATCATTATTATCCTTAGCCTCACGGCGGGTGCCAAACTGTTTACCATAAAATTCAAGTAATAATTAAACTTATATTTTGGTTTTAAGGATATGTGATTCAATCCAATACCAATTGATAAACAAGGAATTAAATAGATAAATCATAGAGTAAATTAGATCAAACCAGTATGCTAGCCAAATTTCGACATCGACTTGTGATAGCCTCGAGGTATGATAATAAGAATTGTGAATGATAAAGCAACTCTGATGAACAGTAAGCAAAAATAGCAAGAAAGTAATGAATGTATATATTCTTCTCAGTGAATAATGATAATTACAAAATGAGTGGGATCCCCCTTTATATAATAGGGGAATCCCAAATAAGGTACACTTTCAAATATAGTAGTAAATCATATTAACAACTAATTAGCGGGTGCAGAACGATCCATTTCGAGATTCACGCCACGATCTTTTTGTCTGTTGCGGATACCTCGGCCTTTTTGGTTACTAGCTCATACCCGCATCATTTCGAGGTAAGCCCCCTTCTGACCTCGATTAGTGATGTCAACCTCGGTCATGGAAAGAAACTTCGATCCCGGACTCGACATTGTATCTTTTTCTCCATCGAAGGATGAAATCGGATAGGCCTGATTTTCATATACATATATGACATGCAAAAAGATGTAATTCCATCTTAAAATTACAGACTTTCTTCTGTTTAAACAGAAATTTCACTCCGTTTAGGGGTTGACTTCACAAAAATTTCTCCTCTTGTTTGTGGCTAAAGGAAGATTTATTAAGACACTAAGTACTTTAAATAAGTAAAGCAAGAGTTTAGTATAACGGTCTGGCTTTTTTAATACTTCAAATAAAAGTTAGATAGTATTTTAGACAAATTTAGAATTTACAAAATGTAATATCTATTTAACAAATCTAAATAGTGGCAACGGAAATGCTCGGCTCGTATATTTAGAGCCTGTTTGGCTTAGCTGATTTAGAGTAGCTGATAAGCATTAGGTGCTGAAAAGCACTTTTAAGTGCTGAAACTGATTAAATAATAAGCAATTACGTGCTTGGATAAAAGTGCTGAAATTAATAATAAGCAGCTGAAGAACTGGGTATACGAAAAGTTTTGTTTTAAAAAGAAGTATTTTAGGGATAGAATAGTAAATATTTTGGTCAAACTTAAAGTGCTTATAAGATGAAATTTGATAAGTTGGGGGAGATCAACTTATGGCTTTTGACTTATTTTTGGCTTATAAGCACTTAACTTATAAGCACTTTTAATTTACCAAACGCGTAGATAAGCCAAAAAGTGCTTATAAGTCCATTTTTCTAGAAAGACAAAATTGTCAAATATTTCGTACGTGATATACATAGAATTTTATTTATGGTGAATGCCTATATTTAGAAAGATTCTATGATTTATTACTTGATGGCTAAGTCACCCTCTCCCTATAAATAGATAGTTCTATTCCATTGTAATTCATCCCATATCAATAAGAGTTTTCTCTCTCTACTTTTCTTTGCAATACTCTTCTTCTTTTGTTGTGTTATAACATGTTATCAGTATGAGACTCTAACCAATTGGGTAGAAGCTTTGGTATTGAGTATAATGATTGTCAATTATTCCATAAACTTTCTTCATGATTAAATTCTAAAGTTAATGTATGTATTTTACAGTATTTTTCTCTTTTATTCTACAATTTGATTTTAAATACAAGCGAAAAAAATAAATTTTGATTATAACTGTGAGCACGTGATTTTTGTCCTATATGAGTTACTCTCAAAGATTCAAACAAAATGATTTCTTTCATTATTTTGAAATTTTGTGAATTTTTGTTAATTGTTTGCATTTTATTTGTGTATTTTAATTAGTGAAAAATACAAAAATACTTGGCATTTGTATTTAGAATTTTATTTTACCTTTTAGGATTAATTAGTAACGAGGTTATTTTACAAAGAAGAAAATAACAAAAATAATTCGTTTTTGCACTTTTAATTTTGAATTTGTCTTTTTTACACCTAAATTAGGAATTAATTTGGAAATTAAATAGTATATGTTTAGAGTCAAGTTGTGTCTTTATTTTTAATTTTGCCTTTAACAAAGTTATAAGAAAAAATCAAATCATAAAATCAAAAAATAAATATAAATTGAAACAAAAAAAATGAAAATGAAAAGAAAAACCATTAAAAGGAAGAATGGCTGTTTTAATAAAAGCTACAAAATTGGGCTATGTTTAATGCTAGCCCAAACAAACCCACTCCCAGGCCAGCCTAAATGCCCCTATACCCGGTCCAGTACCACCCTAAACCAAAACGACGTCGTCTCGAGTCGTTAAATCTAGGCCATCCGTTAATCTAATCCAACTGTCCAATTCCATTCTCCGGTTTTTAATAATAGTGTCCTAAGTCTGTGAAACCCTAGAGACCAAGACCTTCCTCCTCGTACACCTTGCCCTCCATCAACGCCGCCGCCGACGAAGATGCAATCGTCTCCGATGGCTCTCAAAATCACACCCCTATATCGCCTCAATGTCCTCGTCACAAATCCCTCACTAGCTCCCTTCGAATCCCACCAGAAGCCTTCCAATAACCGAAACTGTCGTCGTCATCTCCGCCGCCCACGGTGGCGCCGTCCCCAATCATCCCCAAATTTACATCGTGGGTTCACCCTCCCCCTACATCACGAATCCACACCCCTTTTACTTCAAATGTCCCTCAAACTGCTCGAATAATGGATCAAATCCCGGTCCAAAACCCTACAATTCCCCAAAACCAGTTAAAGTCACAATCATATGTTATCGTCACCTCCCTCGTTCCCAATCCATCATTAGTAGACCTCAAGTCTCACCCAGGTTCATTAAAGTTCAAGTTCAGAATTGGTGGAGTCTTAGGGTTTCACAAGTAAGATTTCTTTGTTTTAATTGTCTTTTCTTCATGATAGCTTGAATTGAGTTTTATCGGTAATTGTTTGATTTCTGCTTTGTTGATTTGTTTTGTGCTAATAATTGATGACTTGAAATTGTTTAATTTTGGCAATAGTCAGTATGCTGATTTTAATTTGAGTTTTCTTTTTGAATTTTCGTCATTAAGGTTTTCTCACCTTTGGATTAATTAGCTGCATGATTAGTTGATTTACAGTGTTTTAGTTTTGATTGATTTCTGTCCCGTTTTAATTTTTGCTTTGACTTTTCTTTTCTTCTTTAGTTCGATTTTGTGTTGATTCAGGGACGCTTTGAGAGTCTGACTTAGTTCCAATTGTTTAATTACTAGTCTATTGATTCTTAAGTATGATTGTTTAATTAGTTTAACTTTTAGGATCTTCTGGTTCTAGCTGAATGGAATATGATCTTATTTAACCATGGTTAGTCAGAAGGGTTGAGGAAATTGACGTAGGTAAGGTTAAAATCATGGGTAATTGGGGTAATTCAAGGCCATGGAATCTTTTAAATAGCTGAATTGGAAGCTCTAGAACATTCTAGATGTGTTTCAAATTAGAATTTTAGTAACTTAGGGGATGTAACTTGGGTAACAAGTCAGGAAATAAGGGACATATAAGCAAAAATGAAAATTAAAAAAGGACTAAGGTAGGAAAACTAAAATCTGGAGATTGCCCTTCATTTTGCCTAAAAAAAGGCATGTCCCATGCCTTAAGGAACAAGTTTTCAGACTCCACAATTCCCCCCAAAAATATTCCAAGTTTCCATCAGCTGAAATTCAAAATTCAAAATCCAAAAACTCTTTTATATCTTAGATTTTCAAAAACAAAACCAAAAATAACAAAAATCTTCAGAAAATCCAAAAAATACACTGTTTCATTGAAGAACTTTAGGTTATTTTCTATTTGTATTCCATTGCTTTACACCTTTTGTCCAATGTTTGGTTGCTTAAGTTTCATAGGTTTGCTGGGTTAATTTCGAGTGGTTTTGGGTCTGACTCAGCTAGTTTGAGTTGATTTTTTGCCTACTGGAAGTTTCAGAGGTGTTCTGTGTTCATTTTCGAGTTAATTTGAGTTATTTTGGTGCTGTTCAGGGTTGATCTATCAGTTTTGCTTGATTTAAAATATTTCTGGAATCACTGATTCATTTCTGGGCTGAAACTGACTGTGTGGTTGCTGCTTGAATTTCAATTGCTGCTGATTGCTTTATTGTTGCTAACTTCTCCTCCTTTCTACTTGATTCATACTTCAGGTACACAGCTTTGAATTCACGTCAGTGTAATCCTGAATAGGAGTTGAAATAAAAATGTTCATCAGATTTATGTGCATGGGATACTTTCTGTTGTTCGTAGTTAGATAGATGGTTGCATTTATTTGGTTAGTTGTAGTTTGTGTTACATGAACAATGGATATAAGGCCTGTATAATTAGGACTGCTCTAGGTTGGTTTGTACTGTGGAATGTTAAGCTGATTTGAGTACTTCTTAGGATTGTATGAGTTTTTTATATATTTAGTGGTGTTATCTCGACTTAGTGTGAATTCAAAGTGTGTATCATCAAGTGTTAATTCGAAACCAAAAGCTAAAAGCATTTTAGAATCCTGATTGATTAGGCATTAGTTTATTATTTTGTTAACTCACAAGTATGATCAGGTAGAAGTAGCAGTTGGCGTTAATTGAATAAAACTGGACTGTACAGATTTTCAGATTTGTGTAATGGTGATCTTAGACTGATAAGGACAACAGTGTTAATAAATTGCTTTTGCAAGTAGTTGATAACCACTTTGAATAATCCTAATTCACTATAATCATTGGTGTTAGCCATAGCTTGAATAACTTTCAGTAGCAAAGGGCTTGAATCAATATATATAGCCTACCACTGCAACTTAACAAATCTCGTCTGAGTTTGGCTCAAAGCCTTGACTGCCAGGCTGT